>SZWC01005386.1:34697-50921 GCA_023375785.1 Penium margaritaceum | reverse complement strand
CTTGGAGTCTCTGCTGCTGCTGCCGCTGCTACTACTGCTGTTGCTCTTGCGGTTGCTGCTGGCACTGTGACCGTGCTCGTGCTCGCGCTGCGGCAGCAGCAGCACGTTTGCCAACGTTGCAAACAGCGCAGAGCTGTACAGCTCCGTACGTGCTGCTTCTGCTGCTGCTCCTGGTTCTGCTTCTGCTGCTGCTGCGGGTTCTGCTTCTGCTGCTGCTGCTGCTGCTGCTGCTGCTTCTACTGCTGCCGTCGCATCTGCGCACACGTCCCCATCCGGCTGGCTGTTGCCGCTGCCTCTGGCGCTCATGCTTCTGCTTCTGCTTCTGCTTCTGCTCCTGCCGTTGCTGCCACCGCTGCTCCCTTCATCGACGTCTTCGTGCAGTTGCAAGCGCAGCAGCCCCCGCAGCCGCTGTAGTGCAGCCACGGCAGCCTCCACATCTCTCCCTCGCACTGCCGCGGCCACCTCCGCCACAGCCGCTTCTGCCAGCGACATTCTGCTGCCGCCACAGCCGCGGCTGGTGCTACTGCTGCTGCTGCGACTGCTGCTGCTGATGAAGATGATGATGATGATGATGATTCCGAAACTGCTGCTGCTACTGCTGCTGCTGCTACTGCTGCTGCTGCTATTGCTCCTGCTGCTGGTTTTGCAGCTGCTGGTGCTGCTGTTGCTACTCCTCCTCCTCCTCCTCCTCCTCCTCCTCCTCCTCCTGCTGCTGCTGCCGCTGCTGCTGCTGCTGCTGCTGCTGCTGCTGCCGCCGCCGCCGCCGTGAATCCTTTTGACAATCGTCCTTCGCTCGACGTGGACGTAGGTGCTGTCGCTGCTCAGCTGTTGCCGCTACTCGACCGCAGCCGCCGCTACAGAAGCAGTCGGTGCAGCTGCACGGCTTGCGCTTTGCGAGCTGCCTGTACCCGCCGCCACTGCGACTGGGGAAACAGTGCCGAGTGACGTGGCTGTTACTTCCGGCGACTGACGGAAATTCGCGTTTCAGGAGGGAAAGAGTTTTAGCATGGTTCGACACAGGCATACGAATCTGTCCGGTCCCTGTGCGAGGAAACAAATTGCGGGGGTGTGACCATATACCCATCGATTTCCCGATAGATCCCCCATATCCATGTATCGCTCTTTAACAACCCCATACCCAACTGATTTGAACTTTAACAATGAAACATCCACCAGTCGCAGAAAAACAACGACGTATCCAAAAAAAAGCGCGCGAACACCATGCCGTCGCTGCATGACATGCAGCTTCGGATGGATGACGTCATCACGCCCCTTGAACAATCACAAACCCCACGTTTGAGGTGTTTGTGATTGTTCGAGGGAGGGGTTTGCGTGGGGTTTGCGTGAGGGGTCCGAGACACCCCATGCGTTGAAAGGGAATCTCCTGGGCCCCGCTACCGCGGAGCCCAGCAGATGCCCGCGCAAAAAATAAAACCTTCAACCCCGAATGTAATTCGGGGCCGAATGTAATTCGGGGCCGAATGTAATTCGGGGCCGAATGTAATTCGGGGTTGGTTTTGAAGGTGTTTGTCTCGCAAACCTAAGTGGTTTTATGTGCCATGGAAAAAAAATTGACATGGGCGTTTTCGCTCAATCGTGATCGAGCGATGACCCATTTTTTCGATTTTATATTTCGACGCGCAAACCCCCTATTACGATTTAGGGTTTTCTATGTTTTGCGCGGGCGGAGCCCGCGCAAAACATAAAACCCTACATCGTAATAGGGGGTTTGTGCGTCGAAATATAAAATCGAAAAAATGGGCCATCGCTCGATCGCGATCTCGCGAGGGATCGAGGGTTGCGATCGAGCGACGGTCACATGACCCTCCTCGCCATGCTCGATCAGCGACGCATGTCGCTGATCGCGCATGGCGAGGGAGCCGGATACGTCGTTATATTTTAAACCGCTGGATATAGGGGACATAAAATTCAGCACTTGGATATGGGAGGGTCCGCCCTTCGGGAATGTGGATATTAGAGCTATTTCGCCCAACAAATTGTCCACTGCGTGAAGAAGCTCACAAATGTGTCCAGCGTAGAATTTTTAAGATTCAGGGTAGCCATTGCTACGCCAAGCAAAACATAAGTGGTGAACAGGGATGAGGTGCGGGACAAAACAAGATTCGAGAATTCAGGAAAAGTGGATTATTTGTATTAGTTATTAAGTTTTCTTAGATAATTAGTGTCGAATGAGTTGGATACATATGTGCAATGCCTAGAGTGGGAATGAGACATATGTTGTGTCCTCGGCGCTCGAGCCAAGCGAGGCGTGCGAGGTTCCGCAGTGAGTAGCTGCTTCGAGAAGCTCCGCCCAGAAGTTGGGGTTTCGAGAATATCGAGGCACTTCCTCATAAAATTCTATTGCCATTGAGAACTCTACCAAAAAGTAATTATAAACATCAATACAGTTCGCGACACTTCTTTCGACATTTTTCAAAGGTGGTAAAAAGAAACGTTTCGAAGGGGACACAAAAGGTCGAGGCAGTTGGCTAAAACGCCCTCGACCAAGGCGTAAAAATCTGAAGTCGTGCGATGGGTCATGAATGTGATGATAGAAATGCCCGCTCGCGGGGTTTAGGGGTGCGTGTACGTCGGGGACGTAACACTTGCCCCACCCCCCCCCCTTTAGTCGTAATGTCCCAACACGTTAGCAAACTTAGGCTTGTGACGCCGGTAGAAGCCGTCGATGGGATGATCGATCGCGCGGAGGTTTTCGTAGGACTCCCAGCTGTTGTGCATGGCGTCGCAACTAAGCCACATATTAAGTCATTTTCCCACGTCACCGATGTCGGAGGATGTCTTCAATGACTTACTCCGTACCTCGTCCATTTGTATAGGAGGCGGAGGTACGACGTCTCGGCCGGGGAAGTTCGTGCTAGGGTCCTGGTAGTGCTTGAATTTGCGGATGTGGAGGACAAGATGTATCATCATGCTTTCAGTTAGGCAAGCTCAATCAATGACTAGGGTTTGCAATCGTTCGATCTCATAGGGTCCCAACCAATGGATTTTTAGCTTCGAGAAATATTGTCCTCAAAGGTAGATGTTAATTGAACAAAGCAGGACGTGATCGCTTGCGCTCAACACGTTTTCGATGCGATGTCGATCAGATGCTCGCTTAATGATTGCTTGAGTCTTGGCGAGGGTCTATGGTCTTGGATGGCGTTGGACCCTACGGGATTGACAGGTAATCATGTCACGAAATCTATGCTCATGTAGATCCACGGTTCCATCTCAACAAGAAGGGGCTGGAGTAGACTAGGTGGTTTCGTGCGACGAGATTTTTGCCTTTGACAAGTGTGGCACGATTTCCAGAAGGTAACCACGTCAGTATGCATCTTGTCCCACCAATAGTATTCTGCAAGCTCCTCCACATCGTGGCCTCAGTGAAACCTCCATAGGACCGATGCCGTGGCATTCCTCCAATAGTATTCTTCATAGTCCCTCGTTTGGAGGAACGAGAACCTGGCAAATGAATCGTTGTCACCAGCAGGGGTCGTCAAACAAAACTTAGTTTTTTCGTACCGGTGGAACTCCTTGTAACCCTTGGCGAACAGCCTTGTGAGGTACGGGTCTCGTTTCACGATAATGTTGCTGGTCTTGGCCATTAGATGTGGTTGCAAACACAGAGCATCCGCTAGATTAGTTTTTATAGGTTGGTACTCAATGTCGTAGTCAAAGACTAACTTGAGGAACTTCATCCATCGATTTTGTTGATTGCGCAGATTTTGCCGAGTCTCGAGATATTTTAGTGCATGGTGGTCGGTGCGAACGATACATTTTTGGCATTCCAAGTAGCACCGCCATGTCTTGAACGCGTGCACGTGTATGAGAATTTCTTTTTGTGCATCGCGTAGTTGAGCTCCAGTCTGCATAATGTCTGTGAGATGCACGCGATCGGTTGTTCTCCACCACCATTGTCTTGGAGAAGAATGGATCCAATGGCTTGATCAGATGCATTAGTGGCCATGATGTAGTCCACAATTGGATCTGCCAATTGCAAGGCTGGAATCGAGGTCACATTGTTTCTCAAAGAGTTGAACACGTTTTGTTCACTATCCCCCTAATTCCACTAGGTGGTTTTCCGGGTGAGATCCAAAAGACACTTGGCGCTGACACTTGGATGCAGTCTTTTAAGAATTGACGGTAGTAGTTGTAGAAGGCCAAAAACACTTGAACATTTCAAACATATGTAAGCATTGGCCAGCCGACGACCGCCTCCACCTTCCTCGGGTCCATGGTGATACATCCAGCGTCGATGATGCGGCCCGAATACTCGATCGAACGACTACCAAAGCTGGGTTTTAAGAGTTTTCCAAAGAAAATATCTCTTCGCAAACTTTCAAAAACATTTCAGAGATGTCCATTATGCTCCTCAGGCGTACGACTGTACACTAGAATACCATCAAGAAACACGGCGACAAAGTCACGAAGGTACGGACAGAAAATGTTGTTCATCGCCATCATGAATGTTGCGGGGACATTTTTTAGTCCAAACCACATGACCCTGAACTCAAAGTGCCCGTATCTGGTATGGAGATTGGCATTCTTGGCGTCTTTATCAGAGACGAAGATCTGGTGATCGCCGCTACGTAGCTAGATTTTGCTGAACATTTAGGTCCCATGGAGTTTGTCATCCGCTCGCGGGAGGGGGTTGGGTTCTTGATGGCAATGTAATTCTAGGCTCGGTAGACCACACACATCCAATCTATCTGGTATCCCTTTTCATGAAAAGTATAGCTCCTATGTAGGGTGGCGTGGAGGGTCTGATGAAGCCCTGACTAAGCATCTCGTCCACCTACTTCTTGTGTTTGGTCAGCTCATGATCGCTCATCCCATAGATCCCCTTCACCTTCGCTTTGTTGTCCAATTTCAGGTCTATCTGGTGGTCGTTATTTCGTTGCAGGGGTAACTCTTGGGACAGTTTATCGAGAAAAATCTTTTCAAACTCCTCAATGAGCTCTGCAAAATCCTTTGGTATGGCTATAAAATTTCAAGTGCCGAGACCGTTGGTGTCGCTTCAGCAATTGTAATTTCTTCTACTTCCCTTGCTTCCACATGGACTATCCACGCTTGGGCTCCGTGTTTCAGGTATCGCTTGGCCACGTCTAGAGAGATTGATTGGCGTTTTATGGCTATCATAAGTTCCTCTACTACTTCCACTTCCGCTGCTTCCCGTAACCTCCATTGCATCATGGATTTCTTCTCTAGAGACAGTTGTGCATGTCTTCCATTAATATTGATGAAAACTAATTCCAAATCCAGTCTACTTGCTGATTACTCCGATAGAGGAAATCTCACCCGAGGATGATTTTGTGGTCACTCCTTCGGCAATTTCTCTACATCCTTACGTCGTGCAGATCTGCAATTTGTTGTCGGAGTGGTTCGTGAAGGCAATGGATTTTCAGTCTTCATTTGATAATGTTTCATTCAAATACCCCTGGTTTGGTATGCAAGCCAGCTTCCGAACCATATCGTTTCTGACAAAACTGTGAGAAAAATCCCTCGGCAATAATGCTGGCTCCGTTTCATGAATTTTACAATTCCTTCATTGTACTCATAGTAGTATCGCTAGTTGGTCATCCTCCAACCCCTCGTCAAACTTTGTGATCTTGGGTATCCTTGTATGTGGCAATGTGAGCCACTCAGAAGGGCGATCAGTCAACACAAATAGTTTTGACCGGACAACAACCTCTCTGTCTACTCCTACCGTTTGTTGTTTCCTGAAACCTCACTCCTTCCCTACATCTTCCTCCCCTTTTTGGCTTGTTATTGCTTTTGACATTTGTGTGAGATGTGACAGTGCTTTCCGCAAGTCTTGCAGAGCCGTTGATCTCACTGACCGGCGGTGTTGATTTCCATCAACAACAAGGTTTCTACCGATTAGGACCTTCGGGGTCGCTAGCCCTTGGATTCTTGAATCGAAGAATTGTAGTCGGCATTGTTCATGCGGTCTGCTACTATAATCCTTCACGGAAATTTGTCCTTGATGCCAAAAATGGTGATTGCTTGTCAGATATCTCACTTGAGGCTGTTGTTGCAGTAGAAACATAGTTCATTAGGGGGGAGGTCAATGGCGGTGATAATTTTGCAAAAACACTACGTGTACTTAGTCACGCTAGACTATTGACGTAGATGTGGAGTCTTTACCATGCATCAAACTTCTCGTTCAGCTTCCCAAAGTGAGTGTGTGTATCTTGCATGAAGTCGCTCCACATTTCCAGTTGCGTGCGAGAGTTGTTTCACATTGGATGAATAAGTTTGAAAGGTATGCCTACGGTGGATGACACGAGAACGGTCGTATAAGCCATTGATGATAACCCTCTGTGTACATATTTTTCCATTCATGTCCTCGGATGTGCAGTGCATGCGGATCCGGCGGTCATCGGTGATCCACGTTAATCACAATGACATGTGCTTGTCTCACTACATGGCGTCGCCACCCCTCTATCTTACGCACGCCGCTGGCTGTTGACCCTTTCCTAACCCCGTTGGCAAACCTACATGTGCCCTTGATACTTTTACAACATATTCTAATTAATGTAGTAGAAGGCCTAGATTAGTCTGCCATTTTATCTATGTCATAATACCAAACTTTGTTTCCTTACTTGTGGCCTGTTTTGGCTGAACCAAGGACCTGAGAGGAGCCTTCGTGAGGTTTTGCAAACGTTGGGTGAGTTTTCCTTTGCATCGTTTCGTGTGGCGCCAAACCTCACTCTCCGACCGACGGGTGAGACTCCATTAGTGAGTCTCACCCCGTAACAAGGGTGCACCTTGTTACTCGGATACTAGTAGTAGAAATCCGTGCCCTGCGTGGACTGTTTTTGACCTACCGTGCACTGGACTCCATTCTTTGAGGAGCAATTTGTAAGAGCTCAAGACGGGGCGGCCTCCGCTTACACGACACGCCAGCGAGAGTCGGCAGGTCACAGCACGCTTAAATGCATCCCTTGGGTGGCGAGCTGGGTCAAAGGGGGTGCGAAAGCCTAAGCAAGGCCTCACACAAGTGACGGAGGCTAGAAGCACATATCTGCCATAAAAATAAGGCCCTACACCTCTCCAACGACCCCCGGTACCCAAATGCAACTCCAAGGGTGGACAGATGGTTTTGTATGGCGGGTTTCGGTTTGCATAGTCCTAGGTCGGCTTAGGTGGCTTCCCCATAGAGCTTCGGACTCTCAAGAGAAAAGTGGATCCATAGTGGGAACGCCAAATTGCTATCGAAATTTCCTTGGCCCAATTAGCACCGCCAACAGCTGGAGAGTCACAGGGGAATCTCATTCAAACAATATGAGTGAGGTTGATGGGATGACCGGTGGTGCTGGAAACCCCGGCGGTAGTCGAAGTGGTGGTGCTATAAGCGGTGGGGATGGTATCTCCAACGTAACCCTAACCACGGTTGCAATGGCACATCTAGTGTTGGATAAGAAAGAACTCTCCCCTTCGCAGCTGTGGACAAGGGACTTCCTCGCATGGAGGGACATCTGGATTCAATATTCTGTCTCGGTAGCGGAACACGGGTTGGAGGAACTTTACCTCTACCCGCCTCCTGATACGACAATCGATCTTGTGATGTGGTGAGCGTTCAATGCCTTAACAAGCACACTGCCAGATATGCAAGCCTACGCCATGTGTCATTTTTGATTTGGTGACAGAGGTGAGGATACGTCCAACCCAGGTAGCAATGTAGCATGACCCCATGATGTTTGACGCCACCTTTCCACGCACCAGGAAGAATAGGGCATGACTCTTGTTGTGACGCTCACAAATTGGCTACGCAACCTCTATCCCAAACCTGGTGCACCAGCCATTGAAGTTTCGGACAAAGCAATAGACATCTGCCAACAACTCTTGGATTTGGGAGCCTCGTGCTCCATCCTCGAGTGGTTGGACGTGGACGTGGTGCTGCTCTACTTTGGCGAGCAGTACAAGGAGTTGAGGCGCGTTCTCCTCCGTTGTCACCCAGTCGGCAAGACTGAGCTCGTTGATCTTGCGAAAGTCTTCGAGGAATTGTGCAACTACGAATATATTCTGAAGGGTAAGGCACGTGACATGATAGTCGTGTCACCGACAGCCTGTGCATACCACGGCTCCTACGTCATCATAGTTGTGTTGACCCAGATACCTTTTGCCTCATCTAGGGGCTCTTTCAGTGAAGGTTGTGGCGGGCACGGTGGTAGCGGTTTGTGAACGTGGCCTTGGAAACCAGAGATGCCACTTTTGTAACCAAAATAGAAACGTTTGGCACAGATGATGCCCTTCCCTCGAGCGACAGATGATGGAGAGATAACAACAGACTCTACAGAAACAGAGACAGGTATAGCAGCAGTCACTTCAGTAGTTTCGCATGTCACAGTCTTTGGAGGACATGGACCACCTGGACTGCTTCCGTACCACCCTGTAGTGGCAGCCATATTTGGATTGTTGCCTCCGCACCTTCCCTTTAACTAGATGCCTGAACCACCAGGGTACTATTGGTTACCGTGGATTACCTACCACTGTTTGCAATCCCTCCAGTGTCGTTCCCACTGTGGAAACAGTGTATGTACGACGACATGACGAAATTGCAGACTGGTGATAGGATGGAGATTACCCCTGCCATGTTCCCTCCGAAGACCACAGTAGCGCCACAGCCAAGTCCGCGCCTTGGGCACACATATATCACCACATTGCACGCATTGCCCATGCATGAATGGCTATTCGAGACAACAAATTTATATCACATGTCTCCTCCTCGTCAGCTATTTGTGTCTATGTATGCAACGCATGATGTGGAGGGTGTACGGGCGGGGTCAGGTTAAGTGCGGACGGTTGAGGGTAGCGGAACTGTCGCATTTCAAGCACCATGTGGAGTAATGTGGCTGAATGAGATTTTTTTATGTCTCTTGACGAAAGGTAAAGTCATTGTCAAGGGGCACTTGGATCGCCAATCCGGCATGTCAAACTGGATGCAAGTAGAAAAATAAATGGTGTTTGATGCACACAGGGTGTTATTTGCTGATGGGCCCTTGCATGATGAGATGTTGTACCGAGTGACCTTGTTCTCTGTCCTGCCTTCCAACCGTGCACAGACCCACATCATGAGCAAAATAGTAGACTAGGGCATATCAACATGAGACAGGTCACCGGTCTACTAGAGAACCAGCCTGTACACGGACTAAGTCCTGAATATTTTCCACACGGCATAAATACATCTGCTTGTCTTGACTACCAGGAAGGAAAGTCACAATGGCAAAGCTTCCTCTTATCACAACATGTCAGCAAAGCATCCCTTGAACTGGTGCATGCCGACTTGATTTGATCCATGCCAGTACCCTCAATCAAGTATGCATCACTGTGTATCTTGACTGTGTTTGACGACTATAGTTACTTCTGCTGGACATTTCTGCTGATGACCAAAGAGGATGTACAATGGGCCATAATTGATTGGATTCCCCTTGCTAAGAGACAGATTGTTTTTAAGTAATGACATGGTTTGCAAGCTGGGTTTGCAAACCAAACCAGGGATGTTTGAAGGAAAAAATGTCGACAGGAGACTGCAAACACGGAGACTCTGCGAACCATTACGACTAGAAGCGGGAGATCTACAGGATGTAATGGTCTAGAAAACCTATCCAATTAGTAACCATAAAATAATTCTCGAACAAGATTTCCTATACCGACTGAATCTACAGGTAGACCGGAACAGCTACAACGTCTACATGGAAATCGACGGCGCCAAACGATAACTTTCGCGTGTGGGACGGAAGACGACAGCCGACGTAGTAGAGGTGGAAGAAGTAGAGGAAGTTGAGGTAGCCAAAAAGAGACAACCTGTGTAGCCAATACTACTCAACGTGGCTAAGTACTGCATATGGCGAGGAGCTCTCACGTGGCTCATACATCTCGAGCCAATGGAGGAAGTGGAAGTGACAATAGCTGACTGATCATCCTCATCTGCCTCATCAGCCTCATCGTCATCAACAAAGTTCGCGATGGTAGCCGAAGAGTTTGTACCACTCATCCAAGAGTTTGCGAGTGTTTTTCCCGACAAACTCCCAAAAACCCTACCACGTCAATGGGACATCGACCATCACATCAAGAAAATACCGGGCAGCCAACCCACAGTTTGAGAGGCCTATCAGATGAGCGATCACGAAATGATTGAGTTAAAAAAGCAAATAAATGAGATTCTTGGTTTCGGGCTCATTCGTCCGTCCACGTCACCATACGCTTTTTTGGAAAACTCTCCAACTACGACTTTGGTCACCGTTTGATTGAATTTTTGGTTCACATCATCAACGGCGGACGAATCACCATGGATCCGAGAAAATTGGCAGCAACCATTAATTGGCCGATGCTGACCAACGTTCAAGACGTTCAAGCCTTCCTTGGCTTTTGCTCTTACTACCAGTATTTTGTACAGGATTACGCCCGAGTGTCAGCGCCTCTCTTCGACCCCGCTCAAAAATAAAATGACTGGCAGTGGGCAGACAACAAACAAGAAGCATTCATCTCTTTGCAGAACGCTCCGACCTTGGCGACAGCTCTGCAATTAGCCGACCCAATGGTCGACTACGTTATGGCTATGCATGCATCAGATCCGTACGGTCCTCCTACAAGGCCGTGGCAACGGAGAACATCCAGTTGCATATGTATCAAGAAACCTGCGTAGAGAATAACTCAGCTACGTGGTACACGAGAAGTAAATGCTGGTGGTTTTACATGCATTTAATGTTGGAAATAAGCGAGAACCAGCCTCGCTGCTCCCATCTCTCGGAAAAATCCGAGTCTCGGAATAATGGTTTAAGTCTCCGGTACCTCACTGCCGCCAAAAGCGGCAAGGAGATCCCGAGTCGCATTATGCCGCCATCTTCATCGAAGCTTCCTGCCGCTCCTCCTCGTTCTTCTATTTACCTGGTTGCTTTCCAGATACTACTGCCTCTGCTGACTCTGCCTGCTTGCTTTTCTTCCTCGTCTCTTCTGAAGTTCTCTCTTTTCAAGTGGCGCGATCACATCTTCGTCTTCGCCTCCATCCTCGCAGTACCTTCACTCCTCTGAATTCCTCCAGTTACCGCATTCGCTGTAATCTACTCCATCAGCTTCATCAACATCATCATCATCACCATCATCCGCTGCCTTCTCCTCCTCTACTCTCGCATCATCCTCTTCAGCCACAATCCTGTACCGCCTCCTCTGGTCGTCAGCAGCAGAGATTTTTTCGCTAGGACATTGGACAGGACATTGGACACCACCAGCCATCTTGCTCGTCAGTCGTGGGCTAGCTGGGGAACAAGCCATCACTCTCCCGACATCCGGGAATGTCTCTAATTCTCTCAAACTGCACTCATTCATGCAAATCTTCTCTCAGAGTCAGGACATTGGACATCACCAGTCTTCCTGCCCGTCGCTCTCGGGCCAACTGGGAATACAAGCTGTCACTATATTGACTTTAGAGAGGCTCCTTGCTTCATCAGCATCTGTAGTCTCCTGCTCCTTGAAACCCTCCCCTCCGATGCCGTAGCCACTTCATCACATTCAGCCACTTCCCTTTGCATCATCATCCTCTTGCAGCGGGTCTCTCCTCATCATGTGCCCTCCTCTGCCATCATCAATCCCATCTACCTCCGTCTTCTGCTTCATCATCATCTTTCTTCTTGAATCCATCCGCAGTACACGAGGTTTCATCCCTACAGCCATTTCATCACCATTAATCTATTGTTTCCTCATCATCATGTGCTTGGCACTAGGATCCGCCCGGTCGAACCGCCAATCTCGCGGCAACCTGCGCCCACGCCGATTCTCCTCTGTAGCGCACACGACTCGCCCCTTTGTCCAGATTTCATCGTCAGCATCCACTTTCATCATTAGCAACCATCAGCATTTGTGGCCAGCACAAGGATGTTCACGAGCTAGCTGCCACCTTCGCAAAATCCTGCACCCATGCCTCTAGCGGATTTCTCGCGTTGCTCTGGCCTCCGACTTCCTCTTGGCGCATTATATCCCTCTAGCTAGCAGCAGAAGTGGTTTTTCCCATGCGCCCAATCCTTCATCCACCACCATCCATCCTCCTTCTCATCTTTAGCTTGGCACAAGGATCTGTCCAGTTGAACGACATGATCTCGTGGTGACCTGCGTCCGCACCGATTCCTCTTTGTAGTGTACGCGGCTCGCCCCTGCACACAGGTCATGCCTTTAACCCTCCTCTATCAACAGCTACACCATCTCCTCTGCCAATGTTCATCTCCGCATGTGTCGACCCTCATCATCCCTAACACAACTTCACCACCTCACCATTTCCATTGCATCTGCTCTCGATGTAAAAGCGCGCGAGGAAATAATGGACCAGTTGTGGCAGGATTACCTCTGTGTGTTGCGTCGTGGCAGCGCTCTTCACATCCGTCGCACAACTAGAGAAGTAGACACCAGCAAACACGCAATGTTTGTCCGAATGGAGGCCCAAAACAATGGTGCCTACTGGCCTACCACCATCCTTGCTCAACGCCTCCCTCTCCTCTTCATTGATCATGTGGATACCTCAAAATTCAACGCCCGGCATGACACTCTGGGCTCAAAGGCTATCAACATCAGTGTGCAGGACTTCTCCTATCATGCCCTCATGGGCGAAGATCGAGAATAGCTACAATCTGATACTCCCTTCGTTCAACGCCATGATCACACCTACTTTGATGACTACTTTATAAAATACACCAGGTCCAACCTCTCCCCTACATCATCACTAAAAATGTATTCCATTGCAACATCCAATCGCATCAACACCCCCTTCTGAGAATCATCAGTGATACTGGAATACAATGTGAAAGAGGGAGACCCAGACCAATTAATGATCCAACAGTTCAGGCTGCCTCAAAGCTAGGATCGGTGCCCTCTAAAATCCCAAACTGTGCTCTGAGACCTCATCGCCTTCCAAGACCTCCTCCTTCGAGAAGAAGACAAGAAGATGTTCCTCCAATCGTCTCCTTGGATGATGAGTCTCCAAGCGAATGAGTCTGGTTCAGCAGGATTTTTGGAAATAAGCGAGAACAAGCCTCACTGATCTCATCTCTCTGAAAACTATGAGTCTCGGAATAATGGCTCAAGTCTCGCAAGAACCACCTTGACCAAACCGCTCCTTGGTCATCCGACCGTTAACCGACAATCAAGAATCCCTCTAATCACATAACATGTGTTACCCGCGTCCGACTAGCAGAAAGAAGCCGTTGTCCTTGCTGCTTTGTCCAGTTTTGTTTGTATGTATCAAGGATGTTCATTCCCTCGCAACTCAACCAAGTACAGTCCTTTCATCATGTTCGCCTTTGGTTCCGCGGCTTTGCCGCCGTGTCTTTGATCTGCTTGCTCATTGCTTATTCTGCCACCGCAATCCACTACAGTTCTCACCTTCGTAGCTCTTCGCTTCATCAACCTCGCTCCTTTGCTCAGCTTTGCTCATCACATCACTTATCCCATCAGTTGTGCACTCTCTGCTCCAACTTCCTAGCGCTGTCCACCTGTCTACTTCTCAGCCCTACCGCAATCTATAACTCTTCTACAACTAACTCCCTGCATTTCTCTTTGCTTTCTTCGTCATTTTTATGTCTGTCAAATCGCTCTGCTTCTGCCTGCTTCTGCCGTTGTTTCCACCGCTCCCTCTATTCTTGTGGCATTCAAGACATGGAAGTGTTATCAAATGGAAACTATGCAGCAGGTTGGGGCAGCAGCGTTGTTGATGCAGCGTGCGGGCTTCCACGCTCGTTGCTTAAGTCAGCTGCCCCCTCAGTCTGCTGCTCTAGAGTCTAAGTCTGGAAGCTCTGGGTTTTGTTACTCAGAAACGCGCGCGCCAGAGTTAGCGCCAGAAAGCAGCTGAAAACTGATAATGACTGATTAGGAATGAAGAATGAACAGCAATGGGGGACCCCTCCAAGTTCTAGCCCCCCCCAGCTCTGTAGAGCTTGTTACTCAGTTCATCAGCCAATCAGAAAATAGCTCAGTTCAGGCTGGCAGGTTTTCTCGGTGAGGCCTCCCAGACAGCCGACAGCCCAAAACCCGGGCGTCGTCCGTTTTGCCTGAAAACTGGACCATACCATAATACCGATGCTGCGAACGCAGCCGTGCGGTCAGAATCTGCTAGAAAAATAGTAGCGAGGAGTTATGGCAGCCTGAACCCAGGTAGTGCCCACGATGGTTTATGCTGCCAAACAGGGCCATGCAACATGCAACTGGGACTCTAGGCAGTGCATGACGACGCAGGCACGACAGTACGCGCTGGACGCATGCAGACAGCGACTGCGGTGGCAGTGACTGCCGGCAGTGCGACCGCCGAGGAGGCCTGCCGATGGATCTGAACACGTCGCCGGAGAGAGGAGGCTCCAGCGAACTGCGAGACGACCTCAGCGTGCGTCGGCTCCACCGGACGACACTCCATCGGCGTCGAGTCTCGCCGTCAGTCATCTGCACGCTGATGTACACAAGCCGGGAGGACACAACAGAGCACAATGAGCGCAAAAACCAACACTCCCCCATGACTCACAGGCGTAGTGCACGTGGGCGGACAGAGACACGGTCAACACACCGACTCCCCCAGGACATGCAGAAGTGCAGGTAGAGACAAAGAAAGCAAGTCACGGACGCACACCGACTGAACTCACAGCCTTCTTAAACGAGTCCCGCTTCAGTGCCTTGGTCAGGAAGTCAGCCAGCTGCCGTGCTGTCTCAACCCACACGATGCTGATGCTGCCGTCGTGCAACAACGAACGCACATAGTGATACTCAACATTGATGTGCTTTGTGCGAGTGTGATGCACACCGTCATTGTCTGCAATGGCCATGGCACTCTCATTGTCACAATGCAAGGTGATGGATGCGACAGACTGACGCAACTCGGACAACAGACGACGCAACCACACGCTCTCACACGCTCCTGAGCCAAGGGCCACGTACTCAGCCTCAGCAGTGCTGCGTGCAATGCACCCCTGCTTGCCACTGCGCCAGGACACAGCTGTGCCCCTGACCAGAAAGATCCAACCAGTGCGACTCTTACCGTCTGGACTGCCGTCCCAGTCGCTGTCGGTGTAACCCACTGCAACGACGGACGGCTGACGGCGGAACATGAGGCCTCGCCGAGGGGTCGAGACGACATACCCCTTTACTCGGATCGCGGCCTCAAAGTGGAGGTGACGCGGCTCCTGAGACCGCTCTCAGCCGTCCTGGCCAATATTCCTGCCGCCTTTTGAGCTCTAAGTGCTCAGGTCGTCACTTGAACCCGACCCATGATCTCCAAACTTTGGAAATCCATATCTCACTCAAACGGACTCCAAATCGAGTTCCGTAAAGTGCGTTAGAACCTGTGAAACATCCTCTATGCAACTGTCATGCCAGATGATTTTTATCGAGCAACCTTTTTTTGTCACTTTCTGGCACTCTCATATCCATCATTCTCCCACTTTGCGAGAATAAAAAATCACACAAGTCCGCACTGTCCCCTCAGCTGCTGAAAGCGGTGCGCTGCTTGCGGCTTGGTCAGGAAGTCTGCCAACATCATGCTTGAAGGGCAGAACTTGATCTGCACCACCTGCTTTGCCACGAGCTCGCGGATGAAGTGGTAACGCAGGTCGATGTGCTTGGTGCGGGCGTGAAACTCGGCGTTCTTGGTCAGAGCAATGGCGCTCATGTTGTCACAGTAGATGGTGGTCGCTGTGGTCTTCTGCTATCCAAGGCTTGCCAGCAGCTCACGCAGCCACACGGCTTCCTTTGCTGCTTCACTCAGGGCGATGTACTCTGCTTCGGTGGAGGAGAGGGCGACGCACTCTTGCTTCTTGCTCCTCCAACTGATTGCACCTCCCCCGAGCACAAACACGAACCCACTGGTCGACCTCCTTGTGTCCAAGTCACCTCCCCAATCTGCGTCACTGTAGCCGATGAGGATGGGGCTGTTGTTGCCGTTGAAGGTGAGGCAAAGGCTGCTGCTGCTGTCGAGGTAGCGCAGCACACGCTTAACCGCCTCCCAATGCGGCACGCCCGGGTTCGCGCAAAACTTGCTGAGAACTCCCACTGCTTGGCTGATGTCGAGGCGCGTGCCGACTGCTGCGTACATGAGGCTCCCAACTGCTGCTTGGTACGGCACTTCTTCCATGCGGCTGCTCTCTTGCATGCCGCGGGGAGTCTGCGTCATGCTCAGCTTCGCTCCCACTTCCAGTGGTGTCGCGGCTTTGCGCGCTCCTGCCATGTTGAAGCGTTTGACGATGTCGCTTA
>SZWC01005386.1:15880-29617 GCA_023375785.1 Penium margaritaceum | reverse complement strand
GGGGAAAAGGGGGAAGGAGGGGGAAAGGAAGGGTGGAGAGGAGGGCGGGACGGAAGCGAGGTAAAAGGGGGGGGGGCTGGGCGAAGAGGGTGGGCGGAAACGCGAGGGGGGGGGAGTAGGTGAGGCCACGCGCGGGGTAGGAAAGGCCACGCGCGCCACGCGCGCCACGGGCCGACAGGTGGGGGAGGAATGCCACGCGCGCCACGCGCGCCACGGGCCAGCCGGGGGGGAGTAAACGCAACGCGCACCACCAACGGCGGGGAGGACGCGCCACACGCCACCAACGGCGGGCAGAACGCGCCACGCGCCGCCAACGGCGGGGAGAACGTGCCACCAGGAGGGGAGCGGGATGACGGGCCATCACGCAAGTAGAAAAAATAGAGGGGGAGGGGGGAAGTGTGCCACGGAGAGCGTGGATCGCTCACCAATCCAAGGAGAGAGTGTCCGAATGTGGAGGAGGCGGACGAGCGGCCGCAGAAGTGAAGCGGAAGCGAACAAGAAAGGAAACCCACAGGGCAGATCGTAAACCAAGCGATGATGCCATGTTGAAGAGGGGAGTAGGAAATGAAGTAAGATCAAGGGTGATGAATCAGGAAGAATTTTATTGAGAAGGAACAGGAAAGTGGCGAGGCCAGACAGCACTTTCTAGCAACTGCATCTGGCCGCCACGCACAGGATTATGATGACGTGGCAGGGATGCTTTCAATCCTAAACATCATCAACTGGCCACGTGTTTGGCCAAGAACAAAATCTGTGATGTTCGAAATCCTCACCTGGGCAATTGTCGCGAATGCCCTACAATCATCACAGTATTTTCCATTCGACCAATTACTTTACTACTTTAACATCCACTCTTTCACATCTGCATGGGAAAAAAGCACAATACTCCAAAGGTGTGGTGGGAGGTATTCTCATAGCAACTTCATCTGATGTCAATGTGGAACACCATAATGGAGATGGGTTCAAAGCCATGACATGGTGGCAACTTATTGCTCCCAACACATGGCTACAGATGTATGCCTTCTATCATTCTCCCAGCTCATCCCCACTTCCCTTTTTGTATTTTATACACAGGTTGGCATACAATACGTCTTCGACAATGTTTATTGGAAATATAAATATTGACATTGCTAATAACCTTCCCTTGCAATTGTAGTTTCTGAGACCCTGCAACTTCACATTGCATGTTGGTTCAGCTACACACAAAAGCAGTTCAACCATTGATCATGTATGGAGTCATCTCAATGACATGTCCATACATGTCCATGTATAAGAGGCATAATTATCAGACCATTTTCAAATGATCATCACTGTAAAGAAATGAGAAAGTACAAATTATACATTTTTGCCACAGTTCATTGAGTCAGCTCTCATATGGCCCATATAAGGTACGTTTTCCTATCAATCTTGGTATTTCTACTTCTTGTCATTTTTTTCATCTGAAAGTATCCATGCATTCTTATTGGCAGACTTGTGATTGTACGTTGGCATGTTTGACCTGTCTCCTATGCAACACTTCCTTGTGATAGTTCCTCCACCACCAATTGTGGAGGTCAGGAAAGATGTACGTATTATCCTTCACTTGCAAAGTGTGCATACCATTGCTATACTCTTTCTCATCACATCCCAAAGACTTTATCTCTTGCAGTCACGACTAGCAACAATCAGCAACCTGAAGCCAAGGTTCCGACGGAACCATCTACATGCTATGGTCGTCAATATCAACCTTCCCTTGGGAGAGAAGGCCCAGATTGATCCTAAGGTTTACCTTGCGGATCGCTCAGGTAAGGTTATCGACCTCAAAGCCCCACTCTACATACATCCGGGGGATCAATTAGACAAGGTAAAAAATCAGCTCATGGAATCTTTCATTGAAAATTGGAAGAGGTGGTCATTCTACGACATCTATGACACAGTGAAAGCAACAACAAGAGATCGGTACGTACATACATCAACAAATTTCATGCACATTATGGTCAATACCTCAATGTACTGACATTCAACACTACATGCAGGTACTCAACACTCAGTCAAGACTGCACTCTTGTGTGGACGATGGGCACATCACATGCCACTCATGTGAAGCCTATGGAGGACAAGGTGGACCAGGTCCTACAGGCCCTATTCAACAACAACATCACACACCCTTCCCTGCGTCGCTTCGTACCACCAAGTCGATCACCTGTACATAAAGGTGGCATGTACTACAATCAGAATGATTGAGTTTTATCATTTTCACTAGCATATTGCCTTGTCACGATGCTTTGTAGCTTGGATTGGCCATTGGCATTGTCGATGCAAAGACAAAAGCATGCAAAGGCATGTGCAGCGACAAAACAGGAAATCATAATACATGCAGTTGACCAAGCTATTATAGGAAAATCCTGGGGCAAAATGATGCCTCAGATTCAACAGTTCCGAAACAATGATAAGGTCGTGGCCATCAATGCCATGTACTACAAGGATGGCAGCCTGAAGATTGGACGAGGGTATGTGTTTGATAAATATGTACACATGAATGCAGATCCACTTAATGTTCCATAAACAAATGAATCCATATCTATGTTTGGTCTTGTGCAGGTCTGCCATTCATGAAATCACCAACCAAGAGCTGAGCAACATGGTGCGAGATGGTGTTGACAGGGATCAGCCTCCAACGATGCATGGGATTTCAAGGTAAATCTGACGTCAAACATGCTTACAATGACCTTAAGATGTTACCAATCTACAGAAATTTGCACTCTTGTACCATACAGGTTTGATTTCACTTGGATCCTCTTGATACATAGCCTCTTGAGCACTTTGGTTGTCCACATGAGCACCAAAATAACAAACCTTTTTTACAAAGAAGTGACGAAGTGCCCAGGTGCAATGGAGAATGGCAGCATGTTGTCAGATTCAAATGGATTCAATGGTCACAGGACACTCGGACCAAGGGGGGACACCAAAACTTTATTCATCTACCCACTTGGGTGCCGAGAAGGTTCTCGCTCTTCAAACCTCTGAAAAATAAATATCCGGTGTGCAAGCTCACCTCCGTGTCAAACAAAGCTCTTTGGTACCGATGGTCGAACAGACCAAATCCCGCTGTCAGGGCCAACAGCTGTTGATGGCAAGGACCAGCAAAACCAACCGGTGGGAACACCAATGGGCGACGCGGTCGCCACAAGACGACAACAAGAGTGGCCGCACCAAGCGCGGCTACACCCACCCCAAACTCCTCCGAGGCTCACGGTGTGCCTTCGCAACACCACGAAAAGCAGAAGCAACATCAACCGACGGTCGCCTAAGGCGCCATCGATCCTCCAAGCCGCCTTAGCAAGTGGCTCTAGGCTAGAGTGACTAGGACTAGGACTAGCATATAATTCCCTTGTCTGTGTATGTCATAACGAAGCAAGATTGCCTCTTTGCTTCTTCCTTGTTCCTCGCCCGCCTTTCCGGCTGCGGCATTGCATCTCCGTTCCGTTCCTTCGCCCACCTTTCCGGTTGCGACATTGCATCTCCGCTCCGTTCCTCTTGCCCGCCATTCTCCAGCTGCGGCTAGCACTTCCATCATCTTAGTTAGTGCCCGTGCTACCCAAGAACTGCGCCCAAGCTACTCCCTGTCCCTCAGTGCCACGGACCAAGAGGCTGCATCACGGAACTACGGCCTCACTCAGCTTCCCCATCCATCAACGTTGCCTCATTCTCCTCGGCCCGGCTCTTCTGTGCTGCGGCCTCAACTCTTCCGTGCCCGCACCCTTGGTGCTGCACCCAGGCATCGCCTGCACCTCGGCGCTGCAGCTCGTCGCCCGTGCCTCGGTTGCTGCGGCCACTTGCTTCATGCCCACTCAGCATTCATGACTCTGCTTATACATTTATCAACCTGATCTGCATCCTATCAATGCTTTCTATCAGTTCTCAGTTGCTCTCACCCCATGGATCTGATATTTGTAAGCTTGTCAGGTCTACTTCACCATTCAGATTCTTCACCACTGTTTCCTCACAAATGACAGACACCATTTCAGCTGTCCTCGAGTCTCTCGAGCTTATAACAAATTACTGACACATGTCTACGAACAAGATCTACTTTGACTAGTGCAACCAAACCTATGTATTCCTGGCACATGGCGAGCTACATTCAGACCAAGGAGTACTGATGATCACCCTCCATGCTGCAGGTGAAAGCTTAGAAGTGTGTGCTCCATTTCTTTCCACAGAGACTTCTCCAATGATTTTAGTCACCTGTACATTCACAAAATAGTTGTTGCAGAGGTAGCACCTGAAAGAGCTACAGTCACAGGACATCAAGCCCAGAAATTTATCTTCCAAGGAAGAACGTCTCAAATGATGAAGGCTGTAACACCAGAAGACCGTGACAAAATTGCTTCTGTAGGAGAACCGGCAGTTGACGGTCTTTGGTTATGAACCATGGTACGTAACAGAACATAACCTGCTAATGTCAACGTGGAGCATCAGTGCCTAATGTTCGTTCATGTGAGCACCATAGATTCAAGTGAACAGGGAACGGTAGAACCACACTACGAGGTACTTGAAGTGCACCCACCAGCGCGGGGAGACAAGGTAAGTACGTATATCACTAAACTTCTATCTGATATGCATTGTGTAAGATACATGTCTAACACTATGTTCTACACTCGCAGCAACGCACTACATCTCTTACAAGGTCCCGCTTCACACGCCCACCACCATACACTAGAAGCTCAAGACCGTCATCAAGTGTAAGTAAATCTGTACAAATGTGATGTAAACATGTACATTTTCTACCACAATTCCTGATAACACCAAACACAGGTTTCCTAAAATCCCTATTTTCCTGTCCGTTGTTGTCCGTAGGTTTGCCCCACAAACAAGGAGGATTCCCCAATGAAAAACTTATCAACATCTTTGGAGGGTTGTCTGATATCTCCTTTAAAATCTTCAACTAGAAATTCTACAGAGGAAGACAAATCTTGAACGAAAACTGAATTGAATATCATATCTATACAACACATTGATATCAATGAGCCATTGTTTTCCAAAGAGCCCGACCACTTTGAAGAACAATCAAATATCTCAAGTAAATTGAAGCTTCTTCAGAGGTTATTGGCCACTTTTACATGGAAGCTACATCAGCGGGCCTACATCTACATTTGATGTACAATTCATTCACCACAACAACCTAACAGTCAACTTGCATATCATTGAATACCATACCAAGGTAACCTCCTCCACAGACAATGCCAACATGCTTAACAAATTTGGACATGACCAAATTGACAGATTTGATCGCCCAACCTATCTTTGGCGACTCCATCCATGCACACATGCATCCCCTTTATGAACCACTTTTTTCGTTGACATCCATAACAATGGATGTCGTCAAGTTCATGTGACCTGTATAGAGTCCCTAGCATGTGGTATTGGGGTAATTGGGAGTCGTGACTGGCCATAGCCACCCCACGGTTCCAGAAGGAACCCCTTTGAAGAGCCAACCTCGTCGGTATGGTTCAAGTGGGTGTCGGTTCTGTCCACACTAGATGCATTGCATTGTTGAAGCACCGATGGCCATCGATGTGTTTTGTTGTCTAGGCATGCAGGATACGTCATGGTCACTTTGTTGTGTCGTTGGGCCTAGCAACGTAGAGTAAAGTGACTCTAGTTTGTGATAGGCATTTCTCAATCACTCCCACTTGCACATCATTGCACACAACACCAACCAGAGATCATCTCTTGATAATGCCAGCATGATTACCAACTTTTGACATGACCCAATTGACAGATTCGATGATCCAACCTATCTTTGGTGACTTGATCCATGCACACATGCATCCCACCTGTAAACTACTTTTGTCGTTGACATCCATAACAATGGATGTTGTCAAGTTCCAATGACCTGTATAGAGTCCCTAGCATGTGGTGTTGGAGTACATTGGGAATCCTGACTGGCCATAGCCACCCCGCAGTTCCAGAAGGGACCCCTTTGAAGAACCAACCACGTCGTCGTGGTTTGTGTGGGTGTCGGTTCAGTCCACAGTAGATGCACTGGATTGTTGAAGCACCGATGGCCGTTGACATGTTTCGTCGTCTAGGCATGCATGATAAGTCGTGGTCAGTTTGGTGTGTTGGTGGGTCTAGCTTTGTAGATTAAATTGAGTCTAGTTTGTGATGGGCATTTCTCACTCACTCCTACTTGGACATCATTGTAGACACCACCAACCAGATATCATCTCTTGAAAATACCAACATCATCAACTTCATTCGTATTAGGTAAGCAAGGTTAGGAGGTAAGTGCTGGCTTCAAAAGCTCATTTTTAGTCAAGATGATACTTATAAGCATGAACCCAACAACCCAGTTGCTAAATGGCGATGTAGTCAACGCCATAGGACTAATGCAATTACCTTTAGAGTGTATATGTGACGTAGGCATAAAACACTTATGGACACACGTACTTCAACAGCATAGTTAGTGTTTTTGACATCTACATGTGGTTATAAATGCATGCATTATAGTGTAGACATAGCAAAAATAAACTGCATTTGGGTATTTTAGACATTATCCAAGAGGATGTAATCCAACCATACTAGACTCAAGATGCGTAATGGCATTTTAAGCATATTAGACATATTGAGTATGCAGACACACTTACACCACTAGGTTACTTGCATATTAGCATTATAGTCATAACCCAATAGAATGTAATCTAACGAAACTACACATAATTAGCATATTGGCATTATAAGCATATTAGACATATTAAGCATTGAGACACACAGATATCACTACGTAAATGCATATTGGCATTTTAGTCATAACCGAATATGATGTAATCTAACCATACTACACATGGGTAGCATATTAACATTAAAAGCTCATTGGAAATGTTAAGAATATAGATACATTAATATCACTAGGTCACACACATATTTGCATTTGCGTCATATATCTGTATAGTGTTGTACGGACATTACAAACATAATGACCATTTTGCCATCGTAAAAATGCTACCCGCATAAAGCATGAACCAATGTTCATACACCAATCTTGAATTCATCTTGCCACATTAGAAGGATATGTTTATAATACAGTTATGACAAGTATGATTTACAACAATGTACACATAGAGGATGAAGTTCCTTCATGCCTAATCACACTATTCACTAATGAGGCAAGTGTCAGAAATTGAACACCACAAAGAAAAATTCACAAAACGAAACATCCGCAAGTAGTGTACATCTGAACATGTCAAGTATGCCATATATTCATAGATCCTTTGAGAACTTCAGGACAAACACTTGCAAAAATGACCAAATTTGTACAATCATCTTGCTTCAAGATTGCACTGAAAGAACCTAAATCATGAAAAGGCAAAACAAAACTTTGCAATAAAGTTACATTGTAACCCAAAAATTACACGGATAGTTAATGTGCATGCGTAAACGTCACATGCAGTATATTTTTATGTGTTAATTGGCAACTTTCAGAAGGAAATTCTGTTCATACGCACATAATGAAAGACTAGTAACACACTTCATTGGATCAAAACTCCATTTGAAGTCATCATGAATTTCTCCTCTTAATTAATTCTTAATACGACCCAGTTTCTCTTAAGGGAAAAATTCTGTGAGGCGACGACCTAACCAGTATCCACGACAACTAATGACCTCGAGGACGGGTATGCTTGCAAAACTCCTGCTCACAAATTCGACTTCCAAAATATGTGACGGTCAGCGATGACCACCCGTTTCATCCGCCAGTCCGTCTGGTCACTAGATTAATCCGACCTGACTTGAAAGCATCACGGTGTAGGCCGACCTAACGGCGACCTTGCGAGCGGCCTGGAAGTTTGAAAAAAACTGTTTTTTCACATTTCTTCACATGAAGTTCAGGAAAGGCTTGTTACCATCGATCGTGCAAGAAAAAAAAAATCCTCTGTTCAAACCAAAGTCAGTGTTGCAAGCTAGCGAGGCCAGTCATGCCAAAAGAAAGATTTTGATATTCTCTCAAGCACTGACGGCCTCGATCATACGGACGTCAATGCTACCTGTCCAGCCGTTCAGGTCGGCATAAACGTTTGACCACTGCAGCCAGGTTTCCGTCTCCGGTAGGCCAGGAACTAGGTAGGTTCGGATTTTCGAAGTGAAAAGGAGCACGACACCTCGTATGAGGAGTGAGCCACAACCAGGATTATTTCATCAATTTATCCTTCTCTTAAATATCGGGATGTTTTGTTGACTCTGTTGTGTGTCTATGCATGGAACGAGCGAGCATCAAGAAAATACAAACGATTTTTTTTTAAGAAGTGATTGCAATGAGGTTACTATGTAACTGAGAAGAACCCCACAAATAGAATGAAAATCAAAATCAATTTGTTGGTTCAGAGCCCCATTGTTGTCAGTTACACCACACACGTCGCGCATCGAAGGGGGGGGGGGGCTTTGGGAGCGCCTCTGGTTCTGCTTTGACGTCTGTTTTGCCATCTGCGTCTACTTGCGCACCTTCTTCGTTGTTTAAGGCCTTCTCAGAATTGATGGATTTTCTATGCGCAAAGTGGACTCGGATGAACTGAAGCTAGTGCGGTGTTCCACAGCGTATATTTTTGTAGTGGGCGGCATCACACCTCTCCCACAACAAAAATTTATTGTTGTGGGTGCTATTCAGAAAGAATGTACCTAGGTGCTAATAAGGCGAGCGGCGCCGCCGGATCTGGAAGCCCACGACAACTTGACAAAAAAATTGTCACGCGATAATGTGCCATTAGGAATTGAGCCCGGATCCCTCTGCGAGCGGAACAGGAAGTCGATGGCGAAGCAAAGTCGTGAGGCCGTTGACTTATTGGAGGGCCTCGCGGAGGGTCGCCATGCGACTCTCCACGACGCCCTCTGGTCGATAAATGTATCGATAAAATTCTGGTTTCGCTACTGATCCTGACATTATGTAGCAAGAAACTGTCATGGAGGAGGTCGGCGGGACACCCTCCACAATAATATACATCTTTGAAACACGCACGATACAATTGTAGTCTGCTGAACAAGAAATCGGTCAGACCCTTACCTGCCGCGTCATTGACACTCACTACAAGAGAAAAAAACAATTGCAGAACAACGCATAGATTTGCTTGTCTGTACGGTCAAAGTTGGATGTCTAGAGAAGACATTTGTGTTATTGTCGACGCTGTCCGCCGCACGACTGATTCGGATCCTAACCTCTTGCACTACACACGACTGCACATGTGAGTCGGACAACCTCCGAGTGCTAAGGGACCCTTCACTGAGCATCGAATGCTGTGCGATTGTGGTTAAGGCGCCAGTGAAGAACGCGGTCGAAGGGCGGCGGTGATTTTGGACATAGGGCTCCCGCCGTAGCCCCGCCTGAGTGGCCTTGGCCATTTCTTAAAGCGTTGCAATATGGCGACCAAATAGATCAGAACAAAACTTCTTCCAAAATAACGTATGATTCTTTGCAATGGATCTCACGCTGAAGGGCGTATTTGACGGTGGTGGTCATTGCTACGTTCATATTCAAACATTTGTAATTTATTTAAGAAGTTCCGTGTCTAGAATTATCTACTGACTAAGTGAGGGCACATCGCGGATTGAACGTTGAATGCAAGATCCCACCTCTTTTTTCTTTCGTCCAATATTAAATCCACGATGTTGCCTTGAAAATTTCTAGTTCGGCACTGAGCCCACTCTGACCGGCATTCTTAGTTCATGGGATATGCCACCATTCTTATGCAGTGTGGAATGGCTAGGCAACCCCATCAGTCCGGAAAGATCAGGGAAAACCATCAACCTTGTCAGCGTCATCAGGTCGTCTAAAATACCAGCAAAGTCCTCGACTGGGGTGGCTAACGGGGAAAAGAATCGTACGGGGGGTGCTAACGTTTGGAAACTAGATGGGGTTAGTTAGAAGTTAGTCGAATTGACCTGCCGCTAAACCACCCCACCGGGTTTTTGCAGAGGAGAAGTCTTGGCATGCAATGGCTGAGAAAACGGAGACATAGACGACATTACCATGCGTCGCACAACTTAACGACGTGGAGACCAGGAGGAAAAAGCCAGCTAGAGAAATAACAAATGAGAAAATAGCAGATAATCCTCAACAGGCGATAGTTTGAGATTGGTACCCTCCTCTTTTTTTCTTCTTGCCCCTTGTTTAGGCCTGTGGTCATAACATGGACTCGGTACAGGGTACATGAATCTAGGTTTTGAATTAAACACATATTAGTGGGGAAAAAATAAAGACTTCCAAATTCACACTCAAACTGATCTACTATACCGTTAGGAATAAAAAAATTATAATACTGAATTCGTGGGAAATGGCAAACACACGCATCAATAAAATATTGTACATTCCTTTTAAAATAATAAAAAAATATATAAACTCAAATTTATTTTAGATTTCAATATGAAGAAAAGGGAGAAGTATTTTAAATTATTTAATTTGTATTTAAAAAATATTTTAGAAAAACATCAGTGCATGAATTTATGAAAAAGTTGAAAATAATGGATGAATAGAATAAATGTTTTGTTAAAATGAGTAACATTAAAATATTTACGGTTTTGATTTCCGAAAACATCATTTCTATAACAGAATTTTCATTAATGAAGGCATGAAAAATCAATTGTGGGCTGAAAATCTTGCATTGTTACGTTATGAAGAATTCAAAATAAATATTTTTTTCCATGGTAAACTTGAAGATTTCATTATTCGTATAAGTGCAATATGCATATTATTTTCAATTTAAGAATGAATATTTTTAAATAACATTAAATTGTTAAACAATTCTGTGAGGGTATTGTTTTATGAGAAATATATTCTCAGAAATTTAATCACAAAAAAAATATATAACGTTGTACATGTTCATGCATTTTTTAAAAAGCAATAACAAATTGATGCATGCACATTATTTTACCATAAATAACAATTATCTCACAAATTTAATTTATTTTACCATAAGAAAAAATATTTTTTCCATAATAAAAAAGTTCTTAGAGGATTCAATTATTTATGAATTTGACTAAAGTATTTCAATTTTACGACTTATCAAAGTCTATACCCTTGGATTTTTTATTTATTATCAGAAACTTCTCATCCTTGAAAAAATATTAAAGATAGTGTCCCTTGAATGATTTTTTGAATAAAAACATTAGCCCTATATACGTTGGATGTACTACCTGGAATAAAACATTTAGTTCTTGAAATATGCAAAAATTTATTTATTAATGTTTCTTCTTCATAAAGTCATAATTTGTGATTTTTCATATGTATTATTACATTCATATTGAATATAATTCTTATGTTTTGAATTGTTTTGACAATATTTTTATATTTATGTGGAAAAAATCCTTACATTTACTAAATAGATGAAAAGATGAATAGGTTCATGGAATGAAATGGAGATGATTGTTTTTTATTCTATTCGAATTGTTATAAAGTGTCGATAAAGAGCCTTAAAGTTTTCATTTTCATGATGCAAATAGTTGTACTGACTCGACCTAGAGCGGGCTTATGTTTTGCTATGAAATGTTTCCGTAATACACTATAGACCCAGGATTATCCTTGATATGTTATCTTATGAAGAAAGATCTCATCTACTGGTTTGACAATAAATTGGAGATATGTATATCGTCGGTGACAAAAGGATGAAGGAGTGCTCGGAGATCGCGGCTACCAATTGTAAATATGTTTTGTGACTGAACAACTAGGAAAAAGAAGTTGCGAGTCGAATTGCTCGTGAGGGTTTCCCCCAACTGTTTTTGTGAGACAGGAGCCTGTCACCTAAACGCACATGCAACTGTGGCCGCCCACTGTGGTCAAGTGGACCCCTCTGGGCACCCTTGACCACTACATGCGAGCTGGAACAGGCTTTCATTGCCTGACTGTTGCAACCGTTTGGATATGGTCAATATCCGCAGACAACCAGGTTGCCCTTAGGATCAGCAGCCGCAATCTGTAGTTTGGACTGACCTGCGCGTAAAAGCAGTCCGTGAAAAATTTCCAGACAATTTCTCGTAGGCGAATCTGCGTGCAGGACCTTGCACCTCAAACTCTGCACTAAAGTTTTCTAGTGCTAATCGACCCTGGTTCACCCGACGCACTTCCAGAGGCATGAGTGTTTGCGATAAAACCGTGTAGTCGCACCCGCCCACTGTAAAACACACAACACTACAATATTAGGACTTCGTTTCTACGCAACCATGCTGAGTTCCCCATAACCCATTTTCGTCAATGCACACCCCAAACGACGTCACAAAAGACCTACCTTGTTAAGGAACGCTTCAAAGAACGAACGAGGCAGCGATTAATAGACCTCGTTACAGGGCTCGAGCGAATTTTGCAACCACGACCCTCATAGTGAGCGAGGTCATCATTTACCCAGTTTTTCTAGACTAAACAAAACAACATCAGGATGGAAAATCCTCATCATCTCACTATCCAAAAAACGGTGTTTCTTAACCAAAAACAAGAATAAAACTTAATCCCGCACATCTCGATAACATAATTCATTGTGGCCAAGTTGACGCCCTACTTCCTCGATAGCCAACCAAGCAAGCCAACAATGTCCATACCTATATCTATGTACATAGATATACATACAAATGTAGAAAGAAATAAACATAGAGATGTAAAGATAGTTATATTAATTTGTATAGAAATCAATATATATTAATATATACTTTTGGGTACAAACATTTAAATATAGAAATAAATATATACATAGGTATAGGTATACATGCGTTTCTACATATAGATATACCTAAACATATAATTGTAGATATAGATATAGATATAGAAATAATTATGGATGTCAATATAGATATCGATATAGAAATAGATATAAATAAGGATGAAGATATAATAAGATATACATATAGATATTGATATAGGTATAGATATAGATAAATATATATATAGATATAAATATATAAAAACATATAGATGTATATATATTTCAAATTTTATGTCAATATCTTTTGTCAAAATGACATGAACAATATTTTGTACATTTTTTACGCACTTATATGTCCACGTCTACATGTGAACATTTACTTGTATTCACACATGTTTGGTGATTTCACCCTTAAGTATGACATTGTCATTCTTGAACCTCGTTCATTCCTACTGAAAATGAAGTGTCCAAATTCTATGATCGTTCACATATATCTGAAACAAGGTCACTAGCTCCAACCCTCGTTCAATCATGTCAAAAACGATGTGCACATTTGACATCCTCATAGTTCGAGACCCTAAAACGAAGTGCCCATCCATCGACCGCGTCTCTTCTAACGTTCAATCGAAGTGTCCACCCGTCAACCTCGTTGGTCAAACTATTATTCAAAGTATCCATTGGTCAACCTCGTTTTTGCGGATCACAAACGAAGTGTCCATTTCGCGCTTTCGTTACATCATAGTGCGAATGATTCGGCCATTTACCAATCTAGTTGCTTCTCCATGCGAACGAGGTGTCCATCTGTCACCTTCGATTTTTCGCGCAAACGAAATGCCAATCTGGTAACCTCGTAGCACCCCAACCACCAACATCCAATCTCGTCACCAACGGTGCGTTGGTCTTCGTGGCAGCAGCAGCACCTCCGGACGGCTGCAGCAGCAGCCGGCGGCAACAACTGCCACGCGCCAACACAGCACCAGGGCCAATGTGAGTGTCGGGGCGGACAGGTCAGGCGGGGCAATCGGGACATGCGGGTCAGGCGGGGCGGGCGGGGCGGACGGGGCGGACGGGGCAGGAGGGG
>SZWC01005386.1:0-11471 GCA_023375785.1 Penium margaritaceum | reverse complement strand
TTAGAAAGTTTTTCAAGCAGGAGTGGGTTGTGAAAAAAAACCCATCGCGACTTTTGAAGTATGACTTCCTCATTGATGACCCGACAGTCCAGTCCACCCGTCCAGTGTACAAGTGTTATCCTGCACCTCCAAAAGGTCAACCTTTGAGAAGCAGGTGGCCACACCCGGTAAGAGTGCTTGTGAAAGTATAGTGTGAGTTTTCTTGCAGTGGTTGAAACATTTATATTTGTTAATTTAAATAATATTTATGTTTTCTTGTGTAGACATTGCATTCAAAGGCAAGCGAGAAGGAAGTGGCCCCCGGATCGAAAAGAAAGCCGCAATCCGTCATTGGAAAACAAAGGAAAAAGGGAAAAAGAGCTGAGACATCTACGGATGCAGACGTAGTTGTATACACCGCAGCCACGTCAACCACTACACCTACTTCACCCACAGTGGCTCCTACAGCCAGCACGGTCCCTAAAGCCACTGCTGCCACTGCTCCCACTACTGCCGCAGCTGCCACTGCTGCCACTGCTGCCACTGCTGCCAATGTTGCCACTGCTGCCACTGTTGCCACTACTGCCAGTGCTACCACTGCTGCCACTACTGCCACTGCTGCCACTACTGCCATAGCTGCCACTGTTGTCACTGCTGCCACTGCTGCCACTGCTGTCAGTGCTACCATTGCTGCCACTACTACAGCTGTCGCCACTGTGGCCACAGCTGCAGCTGCTACCACTTCTACCACTGCTGCCACTGCTGCCACTGTTGCCACTGCTGCCACTGCTACCACCACCGCCATCGCAGCAACCGCTGCCACCGTTGCCACTGCTACCACCGGTGCCACCGCTACCGCCGCTCCCACTGCTGCCATCGTTGCCACTGCTCCCACCGCTGCCATCGCTGCCACTGCTGCCACTGCTGCCACTTCTGCCACTGCTGCCACTGCTGCCACAACTGCCACTGCTGCCACTGCTGCCACTGCTGCCACTGCTGCTACTACTGCCACTGCAGCCACTGTTGCTACTGCTGCCACTGCTGCTACTACTGCCACTGCTGCCACTGCTGCTACTGCTGCCACTGCTGCCACTGCTGCTACTGCTGCCACTGCTGCCATTGCTGCCACTACTGTCACTGCCGCCACTGCGACAGCCGCACCCACTGCGACCGCGGCAACCATTGCAACCGCTACTGCCTCAAGTGCCACTGCAGACATTGTCCCCACTGTTGTCACCCCAAACATTGAGACCATAGCGGCGTGTGCTGCCAATCCTACAATCCAGGTGAGTACAGCCACACCAGACGTCAGAGTCACTGAAGATACTACACCCGTTGCAGCGACAGTAAGAAATTTGCGTTCACAAATGAATTTTAACTAAAATTATTTATTGTTCATGTTGCAGGATGTTCCAGAGACAATCACGATTGAAGAATATGTTGGGGACGAAGAAGAGCATGTACAATGTGGACAAGAAGTGAGCGTAGGCGACGATCAAATGGTCAAGGTACTTATGTGTGTTTTTGATAAAGATTTATGTGATGTCTGTAAAATGTTGTATGTCAATCCATTGTTTGTGTTCTGTTGCAGGAATTTCAAGAGCACATTGAAGCCTGTGATGCATCGCAAGCCATCGCACCAGAGAGAGGTTTTCAAATGATGTTACGCACAGAGTTGACCACCTCACCAGTGCAGGGAGAGGAGGTGGTGACAGGTACAATCAATGACATGACATCTCTCCATGAGACTGTAGCACCCCCCTCAACACGGCCACATGCATGTGCTACAAACGAGCGATTGAACGATGACGCTTCAAGAGTTGCATCACAGAGCAGTCCTCTACGGAGCTTCTCATTAAGAGCGGCGCAAGTTGCTGAAGAAAGTCGAGATGCCCTCGAGCAATGTCGCGATCGTGCAGAGTCCGTGACACACTTCATGAACGCCTTCGGTAGGATTCTCAAAAGATATCAGCGACAACAAGCTGATGGTATGTTCAAATGCTTTGTTGTCCTTTCTAAAGAGAGCATATCAAGTAAGTGTTATGAAATCACCCTTCTACTTGTGCAGGTCTGTTAACCGAAGCTGACATGCGGGACTTACAAGCAAACTTGGTGAAAGTTGAGGTATGCTTTTACAAGCATATCATTAGACATGATTCCGCTTGTGTTACGTAGTGATGATTTATCCATGTTTCTTTGGTTGTCTTTGTGTTTAGACTCTGAGCCGTAAATTTCATCTAGTACCCTTAGGCTAACCCTAATTGCCTGTGCCCTTGCCCTGATTAAAATCCCACCGCTTTCATTGCTCCATCCTCCGGAGCCGGTACGCGCACCCCCGGTTTTTTCGGTGACGTGTGCGGAACCTGGGGCAAACGGAAACGTTTCAACGAGCCGTAAATTTCATCTAGTACCCTTAGGCTAACCCAAATTGCCTGTGCTCTTGCCCTCATTAAAATCCCACTGCTTTCATTGCTCCATCCTCCGGAGCCGGTACGCACACCCCCGGTTTTTTCGGTGACGTGTGCGGAACCTGGAGCAAATGGAAACGTTTCGACGAGCCGTTAATTTCATCTAGTACCCTTAGGCTATCCCTAATTGCCTGTGCTCTTGCCCTCATTAAAATCCCACTGCTTTCATTGCTCCATCCTCCGGAGCCGGTACGCGCACCCCCGGTTTTTTCGGTGACGTGTGCGGAACCTGGGGCAAACGGAAACGTTTCGACAAGCCGTAAATTTCATCTAGTACCCTTAGGCTAACCCTAATTGCCTGTGCTCTTGCCCTCATTAAAATCCCACTGCTTTCATTCCTCCATACTCCGGAGCCGGTACGTGCACCCCCGGTTTTTTCGGTGACGTGTGCGGAACCTGGGGCAAACGGAAACGTTTTGACAAGCCATAAATTTCATCTACTACCCTTAGGCTAACCGTAATTGCCTGTGCCCTTGCCCTGATTAAAATCCCACCGCTTTCATTGCTCCATCCTCCGGAGCTGGTACGCGCACCCCCGGTTTTTTCGGTGACGTGTGCGGAACCTGGGGCAAACGGAAACGCTTCGACAAGCCGTAAATTTCATCTAATACCCTTAGGCTAACCCTAATTGCCTGTGCCCTTGCCCTGATTAAAATCCCACCGCTTTCATTGCTCCATCCTCTGGAGCCAGTACGCGCACCCCCGGTTTTTTCGGTGACGTGTGCGGAACCTAGGGCAAACGGAAACGTTTCGACGAGCCGTAAATTTCATCTAGTACCCTTAGGCTAACCCTAATTGCCTGTTCCCTTTCCCTGATTAAAATCCCACCGCTTTCATTGCTCCATCCTCCGGAGCCGGTACGCGCACCCCCGGTTTTTTCGGTGACGTGTGCGGAACCTGGGGCAAACGGAAACGTTTCGACGAGCCATAAATTTCATCTAGTACCCTTAGGCTAACCCGAATTGCCTGTGCTCTTGCCCTCATTAAAATCCCACTGCTTTCATTGCTCCATCCTCCGGAGCCGGTACGCGCACCCCCGGTTTTTTCGGTGACGTGTGCGGAACCTGGGGCAAACGGAAACATTTCGACGAGCCGTAAATTTAATCTAGTACCCTTAGGCTAACCCTAATTTCCTGTGCTCTTGCCCTCATTAAAATCCCACTGCTTTCATTGCTCCATCCTCCGGAGCCGGTACGCGCACCCCTGGTTTTTTCGGTGACGTGTGCGGAACCTGGGGCAAACGGAAACGTTTCGACGAAACCGGTTGGTTCTTCATCAACAAAACCGGGTTGAACTCATGGCCGACTTTGGGTGAGGCAGCACCCCCGTCTCTGTTTCTTACGACCAGGGGAAAAAAAGTGTGCATTATGTTCATTGCTCCACAACGAACCAAGACCAATACACATAATGAGTACCACATTGTATGACTTCGTTCAGTCACAACGACGAGGTCCTCGTTTGACCACTTCGTACTTGTTGTGCTCATAATGAACGGTGTCACATTTCGGTAGTCTCGTTCGGTCTTTCAGCCCGTTAACGCGGTCCGTAATTCACGTTCATGTTATCTATGAACGATATCGCATTTGCGAGACTTCGTTCATGCACCCTGTTCAATTCCATTCCGCATTTTCTCAATGTCGTTCGGTAACGAATTCGTCATCTGACCTGTTCATCGTCCATTCGTCACCTCTCATTTTTTCAACCTCGTCCATGGATACAAACCATGTCGATGTCGCCGTTTCTCCATCTCGTTCGTCACCAAATGTCGAGGTCGCCACATCCGGGTCGCGCTGCCTGCCTGCATTTCGATTCAAAAATGGGACCAGAAAATTGGCACGTGCAGAATCCGCAGCCATCCTGTCGTGGGAGCAGATTCGTTTGTCGTTCGGAATCTCCATAGTCGAATAGAAACAGTATCACCGCCCACAGGGCGGTGATACTGTTTTTAAGCATGTCTACTTATTCGTATTAGGCCGACCTCGTTTTTGTGTTTTTCTCGGCGGTCAGCCCATTGCGGCTGTCACTGGTCTGTCTTTTCGTTGTGTATAGTTTCTCTCACGAAAACTCGACTGGGGGGTGTTACTCGCTGTTCTCGGATACCAACTTTGCGTCCTCAAAGCCAGTTCTAACTACCCCCATCGAGTTCGCAAACATTAGCACCCCCCGTACGATTCTTTTTCCCGTTAGCTACCACCATAGAGGACTTCGCCGCCAAAATACTTATTATGGGCCTTAGTCACCTTACTGGGGCACTTCGAGATCAGGCCCTTAGATCCAACCCGAATCGTGCTACTAGCCGTCAGCTAAGCCATTCACGTCCCTCCATGTCAGCATGCCGCCGTCCTGGCTGGCGGCGGGCTGGAGAGACTGCCCGAGATGCCGTTGCGTCAGTCACCGACCGATATGGGCGGGAAGGCTAGTTAAGTAAATAGTGCAAGTGGACAAGGGCCGCGGCTGGATGGGCGTGAATAGGAGGTTTTTGCTTTTCACCCCTCCGGGGTGCGATTTGTCGTCTGGACTCTTCATGCCGATTGCCTCTTTTGCTCACTGCATGTTCTCGGACCAATTTTCATGCGTCCAGACCAATCCATCACCGGGCTGGGTTGTCTCGCGGACCGGTGACCTACCTCGGGAAACGTTCTTCACATCAAGGACGTGGACTCGACAAATGACGTGAAACACACGATTCGAGCTACTTGCACGGGGTGGAGGACCGCATTGATCCACGGCAAGGAACAATGTGCATTACCCTTGACTGAAGTCGATGGATTACAGCTTGTCCACCACAGTACACGGGTGAAAAGGCTTTTCACGCCCCTCCAGCCGCGACCAAGAACTCAAGTTGTTCTAGGAGGGACTTGGCACCCTCCTCTCAAAAGTGTCTGCGTTTCCGCTTTGTCCACTGACGTTTTCTTCTCCAAGCGTCGAGCATCCTCCCCTCCATCCGACGTTTTTTTCTCCATCCGGCATCGAGCTATTTTACGAGAATGCAGCATTTTCCAATCGGAAAATGTTTTGCCATAAGCAGAATCAAGAAAATGCATTACAAACCATGCACCGAAAGTAGACTGGGCAGAGCCTTCAGCTCTCTACCAGCCTTGCGAGCCTATCGAGGACCCCTGAAAACTTATCCAAGTGCACTATCGGGTAATTTCAAGCCTTTTGGGTTCCATTAGTGACCCTTTGTTTTCTTACTTTTGTGTGTTTGTGCCGCAAGAAAATCGTGATTGGTGGATCGGTCATTTTTCTGACGTATCCACCAATCAGGGTGCAAGAATCTGTAGGACTGTATGCCCCCCAATGTCCGCGGACGCCTTGCCATGGTCGACCTAGAACAAGAAAATCATGGACATCGACCTAGATGTCCAGACAGACCCCGGATAGTGAGGAATCATCAGTCCGACGCGAGAGCAACAAGACAAGGGCTGTACGTTGGGTTGGGTCCAACCTTGGCCTCGCCCTGTTATGTTTCACGGAACTGGTCGTCATGACTTAGGGTCTGTTTGGCGCGGCGAGATTTACAAAACTGTCCTCTAACCTACTCCCTCTACATCGGTCACGTGTCTGGTAATCTGCACGACCTCGGTCGATCGTCCGAACAGTGTCCAGCGGACGATCGGCCGAGGTCGAGTTCTTTGCGAGATACACCGACGAAGTTGAGGTCGTGTAGCTTGGAGGACAGGGACCGTAAATCGTGCCATGCCAACCACACCCTTACTCTTGTGACTCGTGAACCTGGCTTCAAACATGGTCAAAATGCAATTGAAAAAAAAGAATTCAACCACCGTCATAGAAGAAGGTAAACAGATTAAATTCTGCCTATAATTACGTCATGTTGTATTTCATAACACAATGAAACGTTCAAAACTCATCCAAAATTTTCAAAGGTATTATTTTTGTGAAGTTCATCATAAATGTGTGAAGCTAAAATGTTCACAATAAAGGAGCGAATTAATCTCATTAAAATAAATTAATCTTACGATGAAACAAAATTCATGAAGAAAAAATAACGAGAAGAAATGCCTTTTCAGGTTCTTCTTTAATATGTTGGTGAATTGTTATCCATAAAGATGTATCGTCAAGCGCATTTGTTCAATTTTTGGTTGTTTTGTTTTTAGATTTTACATCCACACCAGCTGGAATAAATCCAGCATAGCTAGAGGTAATTTAAGAAAATTTCACCCAAACCATACACAATGTTTAAGAGCATGCATGGGCAAACAAAAAAAACTTTGAACGAATGCGGGTGACAGTTTGGAAATCCATTTACAACCAGATTTCGCCTCCAAGGACGAGGTAAAGTCTCATGGCAAACCTTCCATTATGTGGTCGGGATTGTGGGCAATATGAATACAGAATAACCGCAATTATTCCGATGAGTTTTTGCCAAAGCGTTTTTTTTGGGACTATTCAAAGTACAGGGACCGAGTTTTGAACCGTTCAAGGAAGTGCCCTCCTGGAGTTTCAACTCAATAAAATTTTAAGTGTGCTAGCCGTATCATGTCCTCATATGCGAGAAACTCGTGATGAGGACACCGGCGACCAAATTTTCTCTCTCGAATTGGATGGAGCGCATCGATGATCGTCCCCCGCGTGGAGGTTATCGACGTCCACGCGGCATCCGTGCTTGTTGGGGGCGTTGCCCTTGCTCGCGACCCAGGGCAACGCCCCGAGTCAAACTGCCCCATGAGGGGGTTTTCTCCCGCATTAATTCGAAGCCAAAACAGAAAACATTTACAACCATTACAGAAATACCCAGAACGAGTATTTTTTCCGTGTTTCAAAATGATAAGAATTAATTACCTTCTGAATAACTGCGGTAGTACGGTACTTTTGCTCTCTTACTATGTAACCCTAGGCACGCTTTGCGTGCAACACCTGCCTCTTGTTTTCTTTTCTTTTATATTTTTATAGAGCTTTCCAGCCTTGTCTTGGGTGACTGGTTCGGAGATGGCCATGCTTTCAAGCCCAACTACGTTTACGACTGAAGGGCACAATTGGTAAATGCTGGAAATCGATGCCAACAACGACTTCCAGAAAAATTGGAAGCTGCGCACCATCGTCTTCCTCCACTCTCTTGGAGTCTATTGTTGATGTCTCGATGGTTTTGTTTTAGTTGTTTGCGTGACAAAGTTTCAAGGTAGATTTGTTCGCCTGAGCACATCCGGGCAAGTACTTGCGACAGAGAAAAGAAGAGATGGTGCGAGGGATGGCAAAAAGGCTTCCTCCCTGAAGTGGAAGTAATGTCAGCTGACGCTATGGGGGTTGAGTGACGGGGGCAGCGTTGCATTTTCGGATTGACGGGTGGCCTCCATCGGCCTTGCCTGGCTCGAAAGCTATTTCCTAGAAGAGCCACGCTCGCTCTAACAATTGCCCAACAATTGTTGGAATTTTCCTACACAAACCACCATCCATGGGGGCATGCTCCAATGGCTGTAGTTTGGCGGTCTTTAAACCAGTGTCATGTCAACCGTAGCATCAGAAGTGGCGAAGGATTTCCCACTAGCTCAAAATCCATTCCTTTGCGCATATGCATGAGTACACTATGCAAATACGACTAATTTTTTTTTTAAACGTCAAAAATGGCGGAAACACATTCGAACATCGATGTTCCAACAAACCATTCCAACATCCAACCGCATCATGAAAATTAGACACGCCAACAACAATTTCCAGCGTTTACCAACCGCGCCCAAAATCTCAAGCCTCAGAACAAACTTCGCTGTGCTCCTCTATACGGTGACCTTTCTCTTCACACAGTCCACGCCATGAATAACCTTTGAACTTTGTCTAATTAACCCAAGTGGACACAGAGCATGTGAGGCCGAATTCATATATGTTTTACGTTCTGAATTACCGACCATAGGAATTGGATTTGAACGGAAAATTTGTTTCCGACCTACTTTCACCAACTGATTTTGAATTTTACTGCTCTTGAACAAGATGGAGTAGGGCACGGGCAATAAAATCTAAAATGGCATGCTCTACACCTTGTTTTGGCGCTTCTCTTAGTGTTTTTCTCGCTTAAGAGGTCAAAGCAACAAAGGTCGACAGAACAAGTGGACCAAAAGCACTCAAACCAACCTGGCATCAAGTTGTAGAATTTAAAATATCTTCGGGGGAATCTTAGAAGCTTATAATTTTGTTTTAGATGGTCCATTCAAGAATGAGGTGACCACTCTAAACCTTGCTTTGAAATCATTAAACAAGCAAACAAGCACAAAACCTGGAAATCTGAAACACAAGAAAATATTTTTTCAACCAATGCCTGCTCAAAAGGGCATCTTCGGGAAAAATAAAGGACCAAGGTCTCATGCTAACATTTCCAACCTATTATAGAGGATGGGGGGTTCATGAGTAGGACCTTACGTTCACATGTGGCACAACACTGATCTAAGACCAAGCACCACATTGGTGGTTCATAGGGATGATATGCAAAGTATGATTCAAGGAATCTGGACAATGGAACAATTTGGATAGGTTTTGGTTGATGAAAAGTGTCCAAAATGTTGACCGCATGCATAATAATGAGAAATACAATGAGGCATATGTTAGGTCTTTGGTACTCAAATCGAGCAACGTATACTACATGGCATCATGAGTGGTTGCTTTGAGAAACTCTACCAAAAAATTGGGGGCTTTCTAAGAATATTGAAACATTCTCTTACACAAGGTGAAAAACCAAGATATCCATGTGCCCAAATGGTTGAACCTGCCATATTCGCAAGCAAAAGTTTATGCCTGCCATATCCAGCAAGCAAAGTAGTGTTGTATTTTAAGACAGGAATCAAGGGCTAGGACCCTTGCTGGTGGTGTCTTTGGGTGATCGACGGTGCAACATGTAGAATAGCAGGAGAAGTGTTGGGAACTGGGGACTAGAATCTTGTTTGATATGAAGTACAAGTATGGAACATTGAAAATCCTAGGCAATCTAGGTTAGCACAACTCCTGGCCCACAGAGGGTAAACGCCTTGCTAGGCTTTTTACGCCGTCTTGGCAAGAGTCTTGGCACAATCTCTAGGTTGACTGGCCTCCAGGGTAGCCTCCACCCAGGCTGGCAGGCCTTGTCAGGCTTACAAGGGCCTTGGAGGGATCTCTAGTAGAGTCTTGGTCTAGGCTCCAGAGTCAGAGGCTTGAGCAGAGTTGAATTCTTGCAGAATGCTGAGATAGATCTGAGCTGAGAGGAGCCTCCCCTTTTATACTTGTAGTTCTGGCAAGTTGATCACCTGAAGGAGAAGGTTCCTTCAGGTGCTTCAGGTCTGTTGCCTCTTGTGCCCTGATTAGGAGAAACGTCTTTCAGAAGAAGCTTCCTATAGTAATGGGTTTGTTACTGGCACCTCAGCAGGTCCAGGGAGAAGCTTCCTCCTTGAGGAAGCTTCACCAGTTGATCAGGTGCAGCTTCCCCAGAAGGTTTCTTGCTCTCTAGGCCTTCCTCTGACGGCCGTTGATCTTGCCATGCTACTACATCAGATCCGTCGATCATGAGCCTCCTGAAGATCGTGCCAGATTTGCTAATGCAGGTTGAAGGGCCATGGCTCCATGCATGAAGGATTGATGCAGTGTAGGCTTCATGATCAGGGAGCATGTCGCCTACCCCGTAAGCTGCAATGTTCCCTGACCAGGATAGCTGCGCAGTATTGTACAGCAAGCAGCTCCCCTCCTTAGAGCTAGCTTGGGGCATGCGCAACCCCCTTCTGCATGCTAACACACAATATTACACACCAGGCCCTTTAGACTCCTTGAGGACTGGTTGCCAGAATTTATCTGGCTTGTACAGGTCAATGTTCCAATGAGGTAGTGGACCTGGGAATTTCCCAAAAAATCCTTATCTTCTTGTATGGTGCTCTGATTGCAGTGCCGTTGTCACCACCTTGGAGCTTAGCACCAGCGCAGTAATTGCACGTCTCAACAAGAACAAAGAACAAAAATTTTAACTACCTCTTCATATTGAAACAACAATATGTGTCACTGATCTAGCATCCCAAAGCACGCCATGTCAAAGAAAAAACCACAGAGGGGAAATACAAATTATCCGCACTCACCTCCCCAAAAACTGAACAGCAGGGAATTCTTTCATGTGAAATGAAAAATGTGCTTTGGCCATCTTTGTAGTTAAACTGTATCTTACATTTGACATCAATCATGTGGCATTTAGGTTCCGGTCTAAAGCAAGGATTCCACCACTTTGGATGGCCACCCAGGATTTGGAAAAATGTTTAGATCCACAAGTTGTAAAGAAACATATAACATAACTGCAAAAAACAAATCAGGTACCAGATTTATAGAAATAAAGATGAAGTAGACCTATATAATTAGGAAAATCATAATGAATACGAATCAAAACATATTATATCTTATTCGTCCCAAAATATAGAAAATTCATAAAACTATAATAACTCATCAAAACTAATAGAATTGAAAATTCAAAGTGAGAAATTTCACATCTATTGATATGTGAGATTTTACATTTAAATCCTCAAACATACATGGATATACAATACAACATACGCATAAGGATGTCATATCTAGAAATTCAAGAAAATGTGGATATAAATGAATACAGATGTAGTTATCTTACATCATATATGGAAAACAATAATAATAATACTTATTCATTTACGATAATGCATAAAACGTTTTATTTGGGTAAACATATGAACATTCTTAAACAAAGAAAGAGACGTTAATGTGAACAGAAACATGTTGTATATACAGATGCACATTAAGATAGTTCTAAACATAAATGTAGATATGTTTATATATTATTCAAGACATATAGATAGATATAGATATAGATATAGAAATAGATATAGATATAGATATATATATAGATATAGACATAGATATAGATACAGATATAGATATAGATATAGATAGAGATATAGATATAGATATAGATATGTAGATATAGATATAGATATAGATATAGATATAGATATAGATATAGATATAGATATAGATATTGATATAGATATAGATATAGATATAGATATAGATATAGATATAGATATAGATATAGATATA
>SZWC01005385.1:132365-149618 GCA_023375785.1 Penium margaritaceum | reverse complement strand
CGGGTCAAGGCCCTTGGCCGGCTGGGTGCGGAGCATGCTATCTACAACGGTAGAGTGGATGTGGCAGAGGCGGCGGTGCAAGAGGCAAGTGTGCTGAGGAGAAAGCGTACTGGTGACAAACACATGGCCTGTGGCGGCCGACGGGGAGGAGACGGAAGGAGAGGAGGAGAGGCGAGGTACATGCCACAGGTTGCCACAGGCGGTGGCGTGCAATACAACAAGACCAGACGGACGCAACGACACAGTGCCAACACCATGCGAGTGCACAACGTCCATGCTCATGCGATCAAGGGTAGTGACAGGCAGAAGGCTGAGCTCAAGACGAGGGACGAAGAGGACATCGGTCAGAAAGACGTCACCAGAGGCACCACGGAAACGAACAACGCCAACACCACGGACGTGCAACACCTGGCCAGAGTCTGTCCGTACACCGGAAACATTGCCTACAGGACCGAGCATACTAAAGGCCTCATGAGAGGCCGTCATGTGATGCGTGGCCCCGGAGTCGATGATCCAGGTCTCAGCAGTGTCCTGGACCGGGGTCGCTAGATCACTAACGGTCACATGGCAGCAAGCAAGGGACACGGACACGGTGGAAGGAGGTGCGAATCGAGACTGCCAATCGTCAAGCCAAGCAACGTTGTCCTAGGAAGGGGTAGTGGAGACCATGAGAGACGACGAGACAGACGAGGAAATGGGGCACGACCATAGCTCAGTCTCAGTCATGCAGAGCTGGATAGGAGAGCAGGAAGTGATGCAACTCGCACTTCCCTGGGGAGGAGGGCGAGGCAGGCCGAGCTGGAGCGCGATGAACTGCTCTAGCTGGCGCTCATGGGATGACGGCCCGGGAGTGTAGACGGAGTGTGGGGTGATAGCGCCGGAGCCCGTGTAGAAGGATGACTGTGTCGGCGCCGATGGCAGCAACGCTGGTGTCAGCGGGACTCGCGAAGCAACTGGAGTGGTGGAGCTACTGGATGAGGCCGAGGTTTCAGAGCTGGCGACAGGATGTCCTTCGCCCACTGCCAGTAGGAGGTGACCGTCTCGGTCTCCCCCATGTGCAGGGAGTTGAACTCCCGCAGTACGCGACTAGTCTCAGCCCCATTGGACAGGCGATGGGGACGAGTGAGGACGTGCCACGCGACTGCAGGGTTTGGGATGGCGCCAGCGGTGAAGTCGCCTAAGAAGGGCTCGAGGGCGAGGCGGGAAGCCGAAGGGGCGACAGGGACTAGAGCCCGGACGGCACGACCACGTCATACAACTGGTTGGCCAGGGTGGCATCATACGGCAGGGTGTAATATGCCCACAGGCCCTCACCCTGTGCCCAGATGCGGAAGTTGAGCTCCTAGCTCCAGAACTGCTCGCCGGCCTGAAGCGGCGGCAGCGGCGTCTCAAAGTCCTTTAGCCTGCGGCTGGCACCCTGAGTGGGGCTAAGGACGGAGGTCACTGTCTGCCGCTGGCGCTGAGTCTGTTGTTACGCCAGGTATTGCGTAGAAGCAGACACAACTGAGCTGGCGTGCCCTAGAGAGGGGAAGGATAGTGGCGCACTGGGGGCAGACTAGGAGATGAACGGTTACAGTGCCGCAAGCTGTTGCATCAGGGCGGTGAGTTGTTGCTGAAGAGCAGTGAGGGGGTCAGGATTGTCGCCAACGACGTCAGAGGGCTGCTGCCGCTACTGCTCCTCCTCCTCCTGCTGTTGTTGCTCCTGCTGCTGCTTCCGCTGTTGTTTCTACTCCTACTGCTACTGCTGCTCCTGCTGCTCTTGCTGCTGCTGCTACTGCTGCTACTCCTCCTGCTGCTCCTGCTGTTGCCACTACTACTACTGCTGCTGTTGCAAGAAAGGGGGGGTAGGGGTCCCCCTAATAGAGGAGGACCCCTCCCCAGTGGGGCTACGAGCCATGGTGTGATGCCCTTTTGTTTTTTTGGTGGAGCTGATGTCAGTAGTGGCTTCTATTCAGGGTGGTGGACGTCATGTCCACCCTTAGGTTTACTTCCCCGTTCCCTTGCCCCCTTTTTTGTTTTTTTTAATTGATGACGTCAGTAGTGATGTCAGCAGCGGGATGCTGGTGTCAGTAGTGGCGGTTGTTGGGGCCGCTGTTGCAGCTGCTGCTGTTGCTGCTGCTACTGATGCTGTTGTTGGTGGTGGTGGTGCTGCTGATGGAGTTGGTGTTGCTGCTGCTGCTGTTGCAGCAGCTGCTGCTACCATTGTTGTTGTAGCTGATGTTGCTGCTGTTGTTGCGGCTGCTACTGCTGCTACTGTTGTTGAGGCTATAGTTGCAGCAGTAACTGCTGCTGCTGGTGCTGCGGCTGTAGTTGCAGCAGCAGCTGCTGCTGCTACGGGCTGCTATGGCTGCTGCAGCAGCGAAGGCAGTTGCTGTAGCAGCGGCAGCGAAGCACGTGGGGTGGGGGATTTTTTCCTCTAGCATTTTTTTTCTCTCGTCTTTTACAATGGGCAGCTGCCCACTGTCAGCTGCGAGCAGCGGGCTGCTGCTCGCAAGCAGCGAGCTGCTGCTCTCTGGCAGCGGCTGCTGCTCGCTGGCAGCGGTTGCTGCTCGCTGGCAGCAGTGGGGTGCTGCTCGCTGCTCGCTCGCTGTAAACAGCGAGCAGCAGCAGTCGTTGCTGGCAGCTGCTGCTGCGGCTGGCTGCTGTTGCGGCTTGCTACTGCGGCTGTTGCAGCCTGTTGTTGCTACTACTGCTTGCCGCCGCTGTTGCTCGCTGCTGCTGCGGGCTGTTGCTGTTGCGAGCTGCTGCTGCAGGCTGCTGCTGCTACGAGCTGCTGCTGTGGGCTGCTACGAGATGTTGCTTCCGCCTCCTGCTGTTACACGCAGCTGCTGCTGGCGATTGCACGCAGCTGCTGCTGGCTGCTGCTGCCACGGCTCGGTGCCGTTGCTTGCGGCTGCCGCTGCTGCAGACTGTTGCTGCTACGTGTTGGTGCCAGTCACTACACTTGGGTGACGTTGCAGCGTGCGTTGTCGCCCGCAGGTGTTGGACGCAGCCTGCCGCTCACCTCCTCGCGTCACGTGTGGGGGTTAGTGCTGCCGAAAAAAAATTGGCAGCATTTCCCCTGGCCCAGTGGCCGTGGGAAAAAATCTGACGCCGCCACCAGGCGGGTCAATGCTGTCGGAAAAAATCCGGCAGCATTTCCCTTGCACTGGCGCGTATTGGGGTCCGCCGGCATTGTCTGGCACCTGTACGCCAGTCTTCTGCTGCTGCTGCTATGCTCTGGCTCTTATACCAAGCTGGAAAACTAGGCAGTAGGTTGGGGCAGTATGCGTTGTTGATGCAGTGTGCGGGCTTCCACGCTTGTTGCTTAAGTCTGCTGCCCCCTCAGTCGGTTGCTCTAGAGTCTAAGTCTGGAAGCTCTGTGTTTGTTACTCAGAAACGTGCGTGCCAGTGTTAGCGCCAGAAAGCAGCTGAAAACTGAAAGTAACTGATTAGGAATGAAGAATGAGCAACAATGGGAGACCCCTCCAAGTTCTAGCTCCCCCCACTAGTGTAGAACGTGTTACTCAGCTGACCAACGAATCAGAAAATAGTGCTAGACCTATTTTCTGGCAGGCAGGGTTTTCTCGGTGAGCCCTGCCAGACGCCCGACAACCCAAAACCCGAGCGTCGTCCGTTTTGCCTGAAAATTGGACCATACCATAATATCGACGCTGCGAACGCAATCGTGCGGTTAGAATCACCTAGAAAATAGCTAGAAGAAGTTATGGCTGCCCGAACCCAGGCAGTGCCTACGACTGTCAACGATGCCCAACGGGGCCATATAGCAGGAGACATGGATCCTAGGCACCGCATGATGCTGTAGACGCAATGCCACAGACAGACATAACACTAGGTGCATGCAGACAGCATATGCAGTGGCAGTGACCGCCGGCGGCCCGACCACCGAGGAGGCCTGCCGATGGAGGAATCTATGCAGCAGGTTGGGGCAGCAGCGTTGTTGATGCAGCGTGCGGGCTTCCACGCTCGTTGCTTAGGTCAGCTGCCCCCTCAGTCTGCTGCTCTAGAGTCTAAGTCTGGAAGCTCTGGGTTTTGTTACTTAGAAACGCGCGCGCCAGAGTTAGCGCCAGAAAGCAGCTGAAAACTGATAATGACTGATTAGGAATGAAGAATGAACAGCAATGGGGGACCCCTCCAAGTTCTAGCCCCCCCCNCAGTGGCAGTGACCGCCGGCGGCCCGACCACCGAGGAGGCCTGCCGATGGAGGAATCTATGCAGCAGGTTGGGGCAGCAGCGTTGTTGATGCAGCGTGCGGGCTTCCACGCTCGTTGCTTAGGTCAGCTGCCCCCTCAGTCTGCTGCTCTAGAGTCTAAGTCTGGAAGCTCTGGGTTTTGTTACTTAGAAACGCGCGCGCCAGAGTTAGCGCCAGAAAGCAGCTGAAAACTGATAATGACTGATTAGGAATGAAGAATGAACAGGAATGGGGGACCCCTCCAAGTTCTAGCCCCTCCCAGCTCTGTAGAGCTTGTTACTCAGTTCATCAGCCAATCAGAAAATAGCTCAGTTCAGGCTGGCAGGTGTTCTCGGTGAGGCCTGCCAGGCAGCCGACAGCCCAAAACCCGGGCGTCGTCCGTTTTGCCTGAAATCTGGACCATACCATAATACCGACGCTGCGAACGCAGCCATGCGGTCAGAATCTGCTAGAAAAACAGTAGCAAGGAGTTATGGCAGCCTAAACCCAGATAGTGCCCATGATGGTTTATGCTGCCAAACAGGGTCATGCAACATGTAACTGGGACCCTAGGCAGTGCATGACGACGCAGACATGACAGTACGCGCTGGACGCATGCAGACAGCGACTGCGGTGGCAGTGACTGCCGGCAGTGCGACCGTCGAGGAGGTCTGCCGATGGAGCTGAACACGTCGCCGGAGAGAGGAGGCTCCAGCGAACTGCGAGATGACCTCAGCGTGCGTCTGCTCCACCGGAGGACACTCCATCGGCGTCGAGTCTCGCCGTCAGTCATCTGCATGCCGATGTACACAAGCCGGGAGGACACAACAGAGCACAATGAGCACAAAAATCAACACTCCCCCATGACTCACTGGCGTAGTGCACATGGGCGGGCACAGACACGGTCAACACACGGACTCCCCCAGGACATGCAGAAGGGCAGGTAGAGACAAAGAAGGCAAGTCACGGACGCACACCGACTGAACTCACAGCCTTCTTAAACGAGTCCCGTTTCAGTGCCTTGGTCAAGAAGTCAGCCAGCTGCCGTGCTGTCTCAACCCACACGATGCTGATACTGCCGTCGTGCAACAACAAACGCACATAGTGATACTCAACATTGATGTGCTTTGTGCGAGTGTGATGCACACCGTCATTGTCTGCAATGGCCATGGCACTCTCATTGTCACAATGCAAGGTGATGGATGGGACAGACTGACGCAACTCGGACAACAGACGACGCAACCACACGCTCTCACACGCGCCTGAGCCAAGGGCCACGTACTCAACCTCAGCAGTGTTGCGTGCAATGCACCCCTGCTTGCCACTGCGCCAGGACACAGCTGTGCCCCCGACCAGAAAGATCCAACCAGTGCGACTCTCACCGTCTGGACTGCCGGCCCAGTCGCTGTCGATGTAACCCACTGCAATGACGGACGGCTGACGGCGGAACATGAGGCCTCGCCGAGGGGTGGAGATGACATAGCGCAGTACTCGGATCGCGGCCTCAAAGTGGAGGTGACGCGGCTCCTGAGAAAACTGAGCCAGGAGGTTAACGGCGAACGCGATGTCTGGACGCGTCGTCGTCGCCAGGAACATTAGTGACCCGATGACCCGCAGATACGTGGTCACATCAACTGGCTCCCCCACAACAGCTGGGTCATGACTCTTCAACTTCACCTGGCCATCGGGTGACATGGGTGAGGAAGCGCTGGGCACGAGGGGCAAGTCCTTGGCGAAGCGAGCTAACAGGGTCTGCACATAGGCAGCCTGGTGGACATGCAGGACGCCCTGAGAGCGATCATGCTCGAGCTCCATGCCCAGGAAGACTCGGGCAGAACCGAGATCCTTCATCTGGTAGGCAGCGTGCAGTAGGTCCTTGACGTGCTGGATGGCTGTCGCGTCTAGTAACGCAATGAGGAGATCGTCGACGTAGACCAGGACCGCGGTGAAGGTCTGACCTCGTGGGCTGATGAATAGTGCGGGGTCAGCGGTGCTGCGCTGGAGACCGCCACGAAGAAGCGTACTGCTGATCTCCTGGTTCCAGCACCGAGGCGACTGCTTCAGACCGTAGAGGGCCTTCCGCAGCCGCCAGACTCTCCCAGTGCCATCGTCGAAGCCTGGGGGCTGCGTCATGTAGAGCTCCTCACCCTCCAGTGAGCCATGGAGGAATGTGTTGCTCACGTCCATCTGATGCAGCTCCTACCCGTGCTGGGCAACCAGGCTGAACAATGCCCGGCTAGTGGAGAACCGGCCTAGTGGGGCGAAAATCTGGTCGTAGTCGATCCCAGGGACCTGAGCAAACCCCTTTGCTGTGAGACGGGCCTTGTACTTGTCCAAGGATCCGTCAGGCTTCCACTTACGCCGAAAGACCCACTTGGCGCCGATGGCCTTCCGACCTGGAGGGAGGTCGACGAGGTCATACACGTGGTGCTGTCGGATAGCGGCGAGCTCCTCGGCACAGGCAGCATCCCAATGTGCGGCCTCAGGGGAGGCTCGAGCCTCGCGCAGGGTGAAGGGTCCTCTGGGCGAGCTGTGGACCGGACTGAGAGGGCATGTGCATCACGAGCCCGAGGTGAGATGCGTGCGAGTGCGGCCACAACAGCATGCCGATGCTCGAGATGAAGCATGGCGTACCCCAATGCAGAGCCCGGGTGAAGGTCTACGATAATGGCAGAAGTGGTCAGGCCGAGAGCCTTTGTGCCAGGGTCCCCACTCACGACCGTGGGAGTAGAGGAGACACGTTGAGCCACAGGGGGTCGAGGCGCCACGGAACGGGGAGCGACGGTCTGTGCGCTCACTGTTGGCCGAGGTCGGAGGCTGCCGCCTGGGCCACGCATGTAGTGCGGTCGGGCAGAAGATGGTGCTGAGTCCAACGGGCCGACGGAGGCGGACGGTGCTACTGGTCCGGAGGAGCCAGTAGACGCAACAGTCGCTGCTGGGCCAGAGGGGTCAGCGGACGCAGCTGGGACTGCAGGCCCAAAGGGGCGAGTGGACTCGTCTGGGGCTGCTGGCCCGGAGGGGCCAGCGGAGGCGACTGGAGACGTCGGCCCGGGGGGGCCATCGGGAGCGACTGAGGCTACCGGCCCGGAGGGACCAGCGAATGCGACTGGGGCTGCCGGCCCGGAGGGACAAGCGGACGCGACTGGGGCTGCCGGCCCGGAGGGACCAGCGGAAGCGACTGGGGCTGCCGGCCCGGATGGGCCAGCGGACGCGACTGGGGCTACCGACCCGGAGGGGCCAGGAGACGCGACTGGGGCTGCCGGCCCGGATGGGCCAGTGGACGCGACTGGGGCTACCGGCCCGGAGGGGCCAGGAGACGCGACTGGGGTTGCCGGCCCCTTGGAGCCGGCGGACGCGACTGGGGTTGCCGGTCCGGAGGAGCCGGCGGACGCGACTGGGGTTGCCAGCCCGGAGGAGCCAGCGGACGCGACTGGGTCAGCTGGCTCGGAGGGGCTAGCGGCCGCGACCGGGGCTACCGGCTCAGAGGGACGGAGTGATGTGTCACCCGGAAGCGACAAGACGGAGGACGGACTCACCACTCCCCCACGCGACGGGAGGGACACGGACGAGCCGGAGCGGATGAGGTCGCGGGGAAACAGGTCCTCAAAAAAGAGGGCATCGTGGGACTCGACGATGCAGTGTCAAGATGGGTCCCAGAAGCGCCAGGCCTTGGACTGACGAGACACACCGAGAAAGGTGCAGGGGCGTCCGCGGGGGGCAAGCTTGCCACCCTGCTGTGGAGCGGGCAGCTACACAACGGCTACGCAGCCCCATACGCGAGTCGGGTGGAGGTGAGCACGCCGACCGCACCAGTGCTGATAGGGCGTAGACGGGCGAGGAAGGGGACCATGGGGAACCCTGTTCCAGACCCAGGTCATGTAGGCCATGGCCTCAAAGTAGAAGCCATCCGAGAGACCGGACTCGACCCGCATGGTGCGGACGGCGTCGGCCATGGTGCGGTTCCACCGCTCGGAGACGCCGTTCTGGGCGGGTGTGTAGGGCGCAGATGTCTCATGGCGGATACCGCGGGAGGCGAGAAAGGTCGTGGCCTCACCCAGGTACTCTCCACCGCGATCAGAGAGAAAGCGACGTAGGGGGCGGCCACATTCGCGCTCCGCGAGGACAAGCCAGTCCTGAATAGTTCGGGCGACATCGCTCTTCTGCCGAAGGCAAAAGACCCAACGGTAGCGAGAGTAGTCGTCCGTCAGAGTGAGGACATAGCGGCCATGCTCACCGACGGACTCGGTGGGGAGAGGGCCCATGACGTCCGAGTGGACAAGGTCAAGGGGGGCGGACGCCCGTGAGGAAGAGAGGGGGTACGTGGACCGGTGCATCTTGCCCTGAGCGCAGTCAATGCACTCAGTGGGGCACGAGAGAGGGAAGGTCTCCGGATCAAGGCCCTTGGCTGGCTGGGTGCGGAGCATGCTCTCTACTGCGGCAGAGTGAACGTGGCAAAGGCGGCGGTGCAAGAGGCGGGTGTGCTGAGGAGAAAGCGTGCTGGTGATGAACACATGACCGGTCGCAGCCGACGGAGAGGAGACGGGAGGGGAAGGAGCGAGGCGAGGAACGTGCCACAAGTTGCCATAGGCGGTGGCGTGCAGTACGACAAGACCCGACAGACGCAATGACACAGTGCCGACACCACGTGAGTGCACAACGTCCATGCTCATGCGGTCAAGGGCAGTCACGGACAGGAGGCTGAGCTCGAGACCAGGGACGAAGAGAACATCGGTCAAAAAGACGTCACCGGCCGGACCACGGAAACGAACAACGCCTACCCCACGGACCGGCAACACCTGTCCGGAGCCCGTCCGAACCCCAGAGACATCGCCGACAGGACCGAGCATACTGAAGGCCTCGCGAGAGGCCGTCATGTGATGCGTGGCCCCGGAGTCGATGATCCAGGTCTCAGCAGGGTCCTGGACAGGGGTCGTCAGATCAGTCACGGTCACATGGCAACACGCAAGGGACGCGGACACGGTGGACGGAGGCGCGAAACGAGACTGCCAGTCGTCAAGCCATGCAATGTCATCAAGGAGTGGGGTGGATGAGATCACGGGAGACGACGAGAAAAACGAGGAAACTGGACACGACCGCAGCTCAGTCTCTGTCATGCAGGGATGGGCTGGAGGGCAGGAGGTGACGCAACTCGCACTTCCCTGGGGAGGAGGGCGAGGGAGGCCAAGCTGGAGTGCGATGAACTGCTCCAGCTGACGCTCGCGGGATGATGGCCCAGGAGTGTAGACGGAATGCGGAGTGACGGCACCGGAGCCCGGGTAGTAGGGTGACGGAGCCGACGAAGGAAGCGGAGGTGCCGACGGCTGAGGGTAGTACTACTGCAGGTAGTACTGCTGCGGTGCGGGTGGCTGCAGGACAGGCGGAGTCGTTGGAGTGGGAGCGGTGCTAGACGAGGTCGGAGTAGTGGGGCCAGCAGCAGCGACGGCGGCAAAGGCGAGGCGGCGCTCTCGCTGACGTCGCATGGTGGCGATGACGCGGGCCTCGTCCGTCGGGAGAGGGCACGTGTACCACCCGTGCCCAGGCTGACCACAGTTGTGGCAGACCGAGCCACTGCCGCTTGGACCAGTCGATGACTGCTACTGCTGCTGCGAAGGACCCTTGTCCTTCTTGTTCCGGCTTTTCATCTTCTTCCCTGAGGGCGATGAGGTAGCTGCGACGGGGAAGGCAACGGCCACGGATGCAACGGCAGGGGTGGCGACGGCAGGGGATGCAAGGGCCTCTGCGCGATGGAGCTGGGACTCCTGGTGAGCTTCCTCAATGCGGAGGAAGAGCTCGTATGCCCAGGGCATGAGAGTGCCCTGGGCTTCCATGGTGGTAAGGACGTCCTGAGGATAGTGGACGAAGACGTCACCGTATGCGCTGGTGGCGCCGCGCTTGATGGTGAGGAGCGCGGATAGAGGGGATGGAGCCGACTTGCCGATTCGATGGAGGATGTCCTCCGCTCGCTGCCAGTAGGCAGTGACCGTCTCGGCCTCCCCCATGTGGAGGGAGTTGAACTCCCGGAGCAGACGGCTGATCTCAGCGTCGCTGGACAGGCGATGGGGTCTGGTGAGGACGTGCCAGGCGGCTGCCGGGTCAGGGATGGCACCGGCGGTGAAGTCGCCGAGGAAGGGCTCCAAGGCAAGGCGGGAAGCTGGAGGGGCGACTGGTACGAGGGCGCGGACGGCGCGACCAGCGTCATAGAGCTCGTCGGCCTGGGTGGAGTCGTAAGGGAGGGTGTAGTAGGCCCACAGACCCTCACCCTGCGCCCAGATCCGGAAGCTGAGCTCCCAGCTTCGGAACTGCTCGCCGGCCTGAAGCGGCGGTGGCGGCGTCTCAAAGTCCTTCTGCCTACGGCCGGCACCCAGAGTGGGGCCAAGGACGGAGGTGACTGTCTGCCATTGGCGCTTAGTCTGCTGTTGTGCTAAGTAGTATGTGATGGCAGACATCGCTGGGCTTGCGTGCCCTGGAGGGATAAACGACGGCAGCGCGCTGGTGGCGGTTTGGGAGGCGACGGGCTGTAGCGCCGAAAGCTGCTGTGTCAAGGCGGCGAGTTGTTGCTGAAGAGCAGCAAGTGGGTCAGGGGTGCCGCCGACGTTGCCAGTAGGCTGCTGCTGCTGCTGCTACTGTAGGGGCGGCGGCTGCTGTTGCTGCAAAGGCGGTGGCTGCTGCTGGAAAGGCGGCGGCTGCTGCTACTGCAGTGGCGGTGGCTGCTGCTGTATGGGCGGCGGCTGCTGCTGCAGCGGCGGTGGCGGCTGCTGCTGCAGAGGCGGCGGCTGCTGCTGCTGCAGCGGCGGTGGCTGCTGCTGTATGGGCGGCGGCTGCTGCTGCAGCGGCGGCGGCTGCTGCTGTAGGGGCGGTGGCTGCTGCTGCTGCAATGGCGGCGGCGGTTGGTCCTGCTGCGGCGGCGGCGGCAGCTGCTGGTCCTGCGGCGGCGGCGGCATCTGCTGGTCCTGCGGCGGCGGTGGCAGCTGCTGGTCCTGTGGCGGCGGCGGCTGCTGCTGCTGCAGCGGCGGCGGGTGCTGCTGATGCTGCAGCAATCGCTGCAAGAAAGGAGGGGTAGGGGTCCCCCCATCAGAGGAGGACCCCCTCTCGCCGGGACTATCAGCCATGCCTTGGTGTCTGTGTTTTTTTTTGGTAGTTGTCTTTGTGTTGCTGCTTCAGCAGGGGGTTGGGGAGTGGGCAGTCTACCCACTCCTCTGGCCTTCCCCCTTTTCCCCTTTCACCCTCCCTTTTTTTTGTTTGTTGATGATGTCAGCAGTGACGTCAGCAGTGACGTCAGCAGTGACGTCAGCAGAGGGGTGCTGACGTCAGTAGCGGCAAATGTTGGGGACGCCGCTGCTGCTGTTGGTGCTGATGCTGCTGCAGCTGCTGCTACTGCTGCTGCTGCTGCTGCTGCTGCAGCTGCTGCTGCTGTTGCTGCTGCTGCTGCTGCAGCTGTTTGCTGCTGCTGCAGCTGCTGCTGCTGCTGCTGTTGCTACTGCAGCTGCTGCTGCTGTTGCTGCTGCTGCTGCTGCTGCTGCAGCTGCGGTTACTACAGCTGCTGCTACTCGTGCTGCGAGCTGCAGCAGTTGCAGTGGCTACTGCTGCTGTAGTAGCGAGCTGCTGCTGCTGCAGCAGCGAGCTGCTACAGCTCGCTGCTGTAGTAGAGTGCTGCTGCAGCTGCTGCGTGCTGCAGCAGCTGCTCGCTGCAGCTGCAGGCTGCTGTAGCGAGCTGCGGGGGTGGGGGATTTTTTTGTTGTCTCTTTTTTTTTCTTGTCACAGCGGGCAGCAGCCCGCTGTCTGCTGCGAGCAACGGGCTGCTGCTCGCCCAGCAGTTGCGAGCTGCTGCTCGCTGGCAGCAGCGGGCTGCTGCTCGCTGCTCGCTAGCTGCGAGCAGCGGGCAGCAGCAGCCGCGGCTGGCAGCTGCTGCTAGTTGTTGCTGCTGCTGCAGCTGGCGGCTGCTGCAGCTCACTGCAGCAGCTGCTGCAGCCCGCTGCTGCTGCTGCACACTGCTGCAGCTGCTGCGTGCTGCGGCTGCTGCCTGCTGCTGCTGCGGGCTGCTGCTACTGCTGCACGCTGCTGCTGCTACTGCACGCTGCTGCTGCTACTGCTGCGAGCTGCTGCTGCTGCGGGCTGCTGCTGCTGCTGCTGCGGGCTGCTGCTGCTGCTACTGCTGCTGCTGCGAGCTGCTGCTGCTGCGGGCTGCTGCTGCGAGCTGCTGCTTCTGCCTGCTGCTGCTGGCGGTGCCAGTCACTACACTTGGGTGACGTTGCCGCGTGCGTCGTCGTCCACAGTCGTCAGACGCCGCCTGCCGCTCACCTCCTCGCGTCACGCGTGGGGGTCAGTGCTGCCGAAAAAATTTCGGCAGCATTTCCCCTGACCCAGTGGCCGTGGGAAAAAATCTGACACCGCCACCACGAGGGTCAATGCTGTCGGAAAAAATCCGGCAACATTTCCCCTGCACTGGCGCGTATGGGGGTCCGCCGGCGTTGTCTGACACCTGTTCGCCAGTCTTCTGCTGCTGCTGCTACGCTCTGGCTCTGATACCAAAAAAGGAATCTATGCAGCAGGTTGGGGCAGCAACGTTGTTGATGCAGCGTGCGGGCTTCCACGCTCGTTGCTTAGGTCAGCTGCCCCCTTAGTCTGCTGCTCTAGAGTCTGGAAGCTCTGGGTTTTGTTACTCAGAAACGCGCGCGCCAGAGTTAGCGCCAGAAAGCAGCTGAAAACTGATAATGACTGATTAGGAATGAAGAATGAACAGCAATGGGGGACCCCTCCAAGTTCTAGCCCCCCCCAGCTCTGTAGAGCTTGTTACTCAGTTCATCAGCCAATCAGAAAATAGCTCAGTTCAGGCTGGCAGGTTTTCTCGGTGAGGCCTGCCAGGCAGCCAACAGCCCAAAACCCGGGCGTCGTCCGTTTTGCCTGAAAACTGGACCATACCATAATACCGACGCTGCGAACGCAGCCGTGGGGTCAAAATCAGCTAGAAAAATTGTAGCGAGGAGTTATGGCAGCCTAAACCCAGATAGTGCCCACGATGGTTTATGCTGCCAAACAGGGCCATGCAACATGTAACTGGGACCCTAGGCAGTGCATGACGACGCAGACACGACAGTACGCGCTGGACGCATGCAGACAGCGACTGCGGTGGCAGTGACTGCCGGCAGTGCGACCGCCGAGGAGGTCTGCCGATGGAGCTGAACACGTCGCCGGAGAGAGGAGGCTCCAGCGAACTGCGAGACGACCTCAGCGTGCGTCTGCTCCACCGGAGGACACTCCATCGGCGTCGAGTCTCGCCGTCAGTCATCTGCACGCCGATGTACACAAGCCGGGAGGACACAACAGAGCACAATGAGCGCAAAAACCAACAGAGCTGAGTGCATCGCCAGAGGGAGGAGGCTCCAGCGACGGGTGAGTGGGCCTCAGCGTGCGTCGGCTCCACCGAGCGACACTCCAGCGGCGTCAACTCTCGCCGTAGGTCATGTGCATGCCGCCGATGTACACAAGCCGGGAGGACACAACAGAGTACAATGAGAGATGCACGAAAACCAACATGGCGAACATGATAACAGGGCACGCCAAGTTCCACGAGTTTGACAGAGGAATGAGTTCACACCAATGTGGATCGAGAGAGTATCGGCGCGTCTCACCAGACCCAACAAAATTGAATATTCCCTGTACCCTTTGACTTAGTTGACAGGTAAATTGTTGATTGGCAAATTGTTGACTCTGGGAGTCAATGCCACAAGCTACCTTGCAACAAGCTACCTTGCAACTGGGTTTGAAACAAAATGTCTGCTGCACGCCAATGTGGCTCGAGAGTCCCAAATCCGAAGAACAGGCTTGCGGTGCGTCGTCCGATAGGCATGCACACATATTTGGCCATGTCAATAAAATTGTTGATTGCTTGTTCCATCTTTTGCTAAATCAACAAGAGCCTTCTCTAAGAATCTTGTGTAAGGGAACACCGCCGTGGTCCCCAAAGCCCATGGCCCGTATTCACCGTGGCAATTTCCATGTTCCAAGGTATGAGATTCACACCTCTAAAGTGCTGATGGGGTATCCCCCTCGACTGGCATCAGTCTGCTACAATAAATATTTCTTGAACGTTTTTCTGAAATGCCTGCAAAATCTTCATTACCCAACTGATGTCCCACCCTATGCTTCCATGGCAGTCGTAGCTCAACCAAAAGCCAATTCCAACCATGGTCTTGTGCAACCACCATGGTCTTGTGCAACCACCATGGTCTTGTGCAACCACCATGGTCTTGTGCAACCACCATGGTCTTGTGCAACCACCATGGTCTTGTGCAACCACCATGGTCTTTTGCAACCACCATGGTCTCAGCCGAAGCCTCCTCCAGCCGCCAGGTAGGACTCTTCGGCGTCGGTGGAACTTCTGCCGAGCACGGCGTTGCGGTGCGGAAATCGGCCAAACTGTTGGATGGGCGCGCGGTGGCCCTCCGCGAACTTGAGCATGTTGGCTGCGCTCGCCCTCGACCGCTCGTCTGGGGAGTCCTCCACCATCGCCTCGTACAGCGCCACAGAGCGGTTCTGGTCCGCCAGATCTGCAGGGGTCCGTAGGAAGGGGAGGGGGGGAGCAAGAAGTTGAATACTAAACAAACACGAGTTTCGTACAGAGACGACAATTGATGAAGTCAGGGAGGGAGGGAGGGAGGGAGGGAGGGAGGGAGGGAGGGAGGTCATGGTGATGTGATCATCAGCAGCGTGCACCGCCATCCGGCGGTGCCATGCTGCACTTTTGGTTTGCAAGTTCTGCCCCACTTGGGAGACGGACGGATGGAGGGACGGATGGACGGATGGACGGATGGACGGATGGACAGATGGACGGATGGACGGATGGACAGACAGACAGACGGACGGACGGACATATAGATGGACAATGTGCACAACAATTTGCAGGAGGTCAGTGGAAGGTATGTTTGAAAGTTTCAGGAGGTCGGTGGAAGGTATGTTTGAAAGTTTGAGGAGGTCAGTGGAAAGAACGTGTTTGATTCGGTTGCCTCTGCAGGGCAGGTGGGGTGATGGCGGAGCAGACAGGAGCAGCAACCAACAGTGACAATGATGATGGCAAACAGCAAACCAACGACGAGCAACACCAGCAACGGCACTGGCACCGGCAGCAGAGAACCAGTAGCAGCGGCAGCAGCAGCAGCCGCTGCCGCTGACAATGAGGGACAGATGGTGAGATGACATGACGGTGGCACAAACACCATTTGACAGTAACATGACATCATCGACAGTGACACCATTTGACAGTAACATGACATCATCGACAGCGACACCATTTTACAATAATGACAAAGGACGGAGATACTGCTCACAAGTGGCACAATAATGACGATGACGACGACGACCATGATGGCGGCGGCGGCGGCAACGACGATGGCAATGACGACGACAACGACGACGACGACGACGACGACGACGACGACGACGACGACGACGACGACGACGACGACGACGACGACGACGACGACGACGACGACGACGACGACGACGACGACGACGACAACGACGACGACGACGACGACGACGACGACGACGACGACGACGACGACGACGACGACGACGACGACGACGACGACGACGACGACGACGACGACGACGACGACGACGACGACGACGACGACGACGACGACGACGACGACGACGACGACGACGACGACGACGACGACGACGACGACGACGACGACGACGACGACGACGACGACGACGACGACGACGACGACGACGACGACGACGACGACGACGACGACGACGACGACGACGACGACGACGACGACGACGACGACGACGACGACGACGACGACGACGACGACGACGACGACGACGACGACGACGACGACGACGACGACGACGACGACGACGACGACGACGACGACGACGACGACGACGACGACGACGACGACGACGACGACGACGACGACGACGACGACGACGACGACGACGACGACGACGACGACGACGACGACGACGACGACGACGACGACGACGACGACGACGACGACGACGACGACGACGACGACGACGACGACGACGACGACGACGACGACGACGACGACGACGACGACGACGACGACGACGACAACGACAACGACGACGACGACGACGACGACGACGACGACGAAGACGATGACAACTACGGCGGTGGCGGTGGCGGTGGCGGCAACAACAGCGGCGGCGGCGGCGGCAACGATGACGACGACAACGATGACAACGAAGTCGCTGCCAATAATATGATCTTCGAACGCCAACGCAGCCGACAGCAAGACGACAAGATGGTGCGATAGCAATGGCTGCGGCAGCAGTAGCTGTGGTGACAACGACAAAAGGATAGCGAGGCCGATGGCCATAGATCAGCTCACGAGCACATGAAAAGCTCACACCTTCTTGAGAGTTGAAGGGCATGGAAAATCAAAGCGAAGTGAACATAGTGTCGTGGCGCACATACACGCCTATCTTCTGAACATGGTGTCGTGGCGCACATACACGCCTATCTTCTGAACATGGTGACGTGGCGCACATACACGCCTATCTTCTGAACATGGTGACGTGGCGCACATACACGCCTATCTTCTGAACATGGTGACGTGGCGCACATACACGCCTATCTTCTGAACATGGTGTCGTGGCGCACATGCACGACTGTGTGGACACTTGAGCACTAGACTGGAGACTAGAGCTCTATCCAAAGCACCAATTTGTACGCAAACGAAACATGCTCAACAGACTTTGTACGCAAACGAAACATGCTCAACAGACTTTGTACGCAGGCGAAACATGCTCAACAGACTTTGTATGCAGGCGAAACATGCTCAACAGACTTTGTATGCAGGCGAAACATGCTCAACAGACTTTGTATGCAGGCGAAACATGCTCAACAGACTTTGTATGCAGGCGAAACATGCTCAACAGACTTTGTATGCAGGCGAAACATGCTCAACAGACTTTGTATGCAGGCGAAACATGCTCAACAGACTTTGTATGCAGGCGAAACATGCTCAACAGACTTTGTACGCAGGCGAAACATGCTCAACAGACTTTGTATGCAGGCGAAACATGCTCAACAGACTTTGTAT
>SZWC01005385.1:97015-120228 GCA_023375785.1 Penium margaritaceum | reverse complement strand
GTGATGGGTGGAAGTGATGGGTGGAAGTGATGGGTGGAAGCGATGGGTGGAAGCGATGAGTGGAAGCGATGGGTGGAAGCGATGGGTGGAAGCGATGGGTGGAAGCGATGGGTGGAAGCGATGGGTGGAAGCGATGGGTGGAAACGATGGGTGGGAATGCACTCAAACCGAGACCATGTCCATCCTGACTTCAACTCAGCTGGCTCTGTGACGTCAGACGACTATAGCTTCATGAAGGGAGAGGGGCAGCTTTTCTAGAACCAGACAGCACTCCTACGCTGGTGGCTTCCAGGAAAGAGAAGAAAGCGGTGAAATCCTCAACGTACACCTTTATGGGCAAAAATATTGAGCTACCAGAGACTACCATTTGCGAGAACTACCACCCATAAATTGTTATGCCGAACTAAGCGTAAATGGTGAACAGGTAGAAATTGCGAGGCAGAAAAGGATTTAGAATTTGGGACACTTGAGAAATTTATAATCAGCGGTATGTTTACTTCGATGACAACTGTCGAATGAGGAATAGTCGGGGTCGTTGGGTCGATTGTCGAGCGACGTGTGTGGAGTCGCGTTGTGAGTGGTCGGATTCAAGAAGCTCCACCGAGGAATCGAGGGGCTTTGAGGATTGACGGTGAATATGCGAGATGCATCTCTATCAATTGAGATATGTCTCGAAGCGACGTGAAGTCGACCAAAAGGTTGTGATACTTCTGACGTGGATTTGCGAGAGTGGTCAAAGTTGTTAGATCGTTCATGAGGGTTCACCGCAGGGCGAGGGCAGTTGGCCAGGTTGCACTCGGCCGTCTGTGTGAAAATTGGAGTCTCGACACGTGGTGGGCTGTTTATGTAATAACAGGAATGCCCACTCGGAAAGATTGGAGACTCGTGTTACGTCTGGTACTTAACAGAAATAAAATTAAAAACATGTATCAATGATCCCTATTTGAAACTGGACCCGAATCAAGTATTTTTACTTTATTTCAATAAAATCAAAGTTCCCGCATCATTTATTTTGCCACATGGGTACTTTGTCAAATTTTCCCACATGAAAAGAAGCTTAATATTCAATTCAAATTGTCTCATATTTTCACATACGTGATAAGAGCATAATAAAGTATACGTATTGGGATGGGATAGTTGAAATATTTGAAAATAGCAGTGTGCACTTGATGGCAAGAGGTGGAACCGTCCATCGCACGTCTAGACTAGTGAAAAAGCAAGAGCAAGGAATACTCAAGGTCTTGAGTGTTACACCAAGCGAAACGTGGGAAGCTCACATGTAGAAGTTGCAGAAAATAAAATATACAAAAATGGGACACTTTAGAAATATATAGTCAATAGTAAGTGTAACACAATGATAAGTGTCGAAAATCTCAACTACACATAATGAAAGGGGGAAAGAATGAATGGTGCAGGGTTGGGGCCTTTGATGCTTGAGTCAAGCAACGTGTGTGATGACGCAAAATGAAAAGCAACTCTATGAAATGAGGCTAAGAGGTCGAATGATTTAAAGAATATGGAGGCGCTTCTTACAAAATTATAGCATTGTCGATAAGTCGACCAGACCATATGGAAATAACAATATTGTTCGCAATGGTTTTCTTATAGAGAGTGATCGGACTCATTGGATCCTTTTAGGATGGAACACCAAATTTGGGGCAGTTTCCCAAAATGCCCTCTGCCAAATGGCGTAAAAAGCCAAAAGTTGACGCATGGCGTGCCTTAAATGTGAGAACAAAACATTCATGTGTGGATTTTAGGGACTCGTGAACATCATTTCCCCCCTCTTAGTCACAATGGCCCGGCTCGTTGTAGGATGCAACTCGATGCAAGAAAAAAACAACCATCAATATTAGAATGAATATCTAGTGGCCCTTCTTTGTTGGAGATTGGTCCCTCGATTTGCAACTAATAGATCAATTTCCTTAGGAATGTTTTTCAGCCTGGAGTGGCAATTATGGCATTGTTTACCACCTTCAAAATCCGTACCCAAGCCCAGAGACATTCTTCTAGGAGGCAGTTTTTCCTCCCATCACCAAGCCACAACACAGAGGTGCTTCCACCTTCCTAAGTCCCTCTTTGCTACATTAGCAAGGAGCTTCAGCAGAAATCTACCTTGAAGAATACCTCTTCACCATGAAGTGCACTCTTACATCATCAAAAGCTACAAACCCATTTGTTCTATTAACTCATTAACAGGATGTAAACACATTACCATCATCAAGACCATGGATTACTTAAGAAGCTTCGTTCTACTAGTTCATTAACAACAACTTTGTCCACGTCAAGCCATGTTCCAACAGTTGGAAGACGTTCCACATTCATTTTAGCTTCAACGTTATGATTTAGCTTTTCACGGCTATTCTACTTCATATAAAGACGATCCATCTACACCAACATAATCAAGCCAAAGATGGTGAGATAGAGCTAAGTCCAAAGCATTTTCCTTACGGGAGGAAAAGAATATGGTTAAGGGAACCATCTAGTGATTTTTTTTATGTTACTCTTCATTTTCAGATTTGTATTACGAGCTCTGTGTGACATTCCACAAGGCACCGAACCTAATCAATCAAAATTCAACTAAACCTTCCACTGCGTGGGAAAGGGACTAGGGATTGGAAGGATTTCTATCTACTTCTATTTGTGCTAGACTGGAAAAATCTTGCTTGTATAAAATCCGATACAAGTTTGAACCCTTGCTCAACAAAATTCCAACATGATATCACAACACTAGTGGAGCATCCTGATCTAAGAATGAGGTATGCACATCTTTGTGAAAATCTTCAAACGACGACTTTAGATTGAGAGAGAAAACCTTAGACCCCCTCTCATCTACAACAACAAAAACAACAACAACAAATAATTGAAGTGTAGTAGACCACACCCCAACATGGATGAAGAGGCTTGTTTTCAAGCAAAACTTGAGGTACATGCAAACCTTGACAATCGACCGTAGCCTTCACTTGTAATTTATTGTTTTCTTGTCTATGCAGTCAAAATATGGATTGAAAAAGCATGCAGGCACAATCTTTTGCTCTTCAAGCTCAGTGCAGGCAGAAATGCAAGACACTAGTGAAGAATCAAGCAGTGATGAAGCAAAGCTATTGACAAGCACCAAATAGACACCAAGTTCTAGGTCAATAATTGCTTCCATACATGATGCTTGGTGATCATCAAATTGCCAGAACAGGGTTCGCTAAATCTCAAATTGATTGGTTGGAGTTGTCTATCCTCACGTAGATATGGACACCTGTGGTTATCAAACTTTGTCTACTTGACATCTTGGCCATCCACTTCCTATTATACATCGGCCAACTCAAACTTTATCAGTACAGAAGCAAGCAATTTCTTGAAAACGATGTACCTCCACAACCACCGCTATAATCAGCCGACGACACGGAGTTGAGCTCCAAGACATCCTTGGAAATGGACAACGTGAAAAAGCGACAGAGTATCTCATCAAGTTGGAAGGCTATGACACCTCACATAACATTTGGGATTCCCACAATAACATATGGGACCTTCCAAATTCACGGGGGGAGGGAGGGGAGTGTTCAATCTCCTAAGGATGCGAGTCCCTAAACTCCACGCATGGACATTCCAATACTTACATTTATGGTCCATCGAAGGATAACCTTCAGATTTTTATGCCTTCTGGCTGAGGGCAGTTTGGCTGACTACCCCTAACCCTAGTGTTCCTTTCCTAACTATTCTGACATGCTTGACCACATTCTAAAGTGTCAAAATAATAATTATGAATAGTATATTTCAACATTATTCAATGGAATTCTTGAAATTGCAGTATTTTCAGGAAGAAGCCATTTGGAATTCCAAAACTCCAAACTTCTCTGCATTTTTCTCAAATCCGCCACTTACAATGTGGCGTTGCATTTGAAGTATGACTCGTGCACCCGATTTTCCCTACCTCGACGAGCAGAGGTCTCCAAAATATATACGAGAGCAATTTTTTCCTTCAATTCATGGCTCACCATGTGTCAACCTTTGGATTATTTTGTGCCATTTTTTCAAGGGAATGTGAAAATATCATATAATTCTGTTGCAAATCTCTACTACCCAAAACATCTCAATCATCGCAATGACAACGATGGTGAAAGGAGATAGCATACCTTGTAATGAGCAATGGGAACCCGTAAAGACTCAAGGGATTCTAGGATAACAACAAGTCATTTACAGAAGCCTTGTGCACAACTTTGCAATTCCGAAGATTGCAAATATTGGAACGAAATGATGGTGAAAGGAGAGAGTCCCTCATTACACGGTTTTTTACCCAGTAACAAGGGACCAAACTTCAGCGATTTAAGGATAAGAGGAAATAATTCATGAAACTCTCGAGACAACCCACCTAGTAGTAATAGCATGCCTTACAAAAAAAGGTGCAACAATGATGATTCTAACGGCTGTTGAAATTCTTCACGCCCACAGCAAAGGCTGAGTAGGCCTTGCTCACGTGACAGGACCCTGACGTGCTTAGCTAGCCATGTACATGCTGTAAAAAAAGGAAAGTACAGAAGCTTGCTTCTTATGAGATTTTGATTGTATTATGAAAATACAAAAGTACATGTAGAGTAGCACTATGTACTAGTCTCACAGCAGCATATGTACAACACAAAGGTCTGACTGTGTTCCTGGCCCAACCTGGGCGCAACGTCTTGCCAGGCGTCCAGCCCTCGACAAGAGTCTTGGCGTGTCTTGTAGGTAGACAGGCCTTCAGGAAGTCAGTGCCCCTCCCAGCCAAGCTGGCAGTGTTGCCAGGCTCTCTAGGTCGACAGAGGAGAACTCTAGCAGGATCTGGAACTGGGTGCAAAGTCATAAGGCTGACTTTGCTGGCGGTAGCTGGCACTCAGATGCTCCAGGATGCGCAGATTAAAATGTGACGGCTACTAGCCCCTCCTTTTATACTGTTACGCCTTAGAGGATTCTGGTCCCTTCTGCTCCCTTGTAGGTAGTAGTCTCAACGGCACCACTTGCTGATGTAGTAAAGCGTTGTCCAGCATTGGACGACGCGTTGATGATGTAGTAATTCATTGACGAGGTCGTGTACTGGCTCAGACGACCTCGGTGCTGCCTGTACAATGTCATGCGCACACCTCGTAGGGTTGCATACTCTAACCTGCCTCGTCTGAGGCAGTTTTTGAGTTGTCCAACGTAGGTGAGAAAACCGAGGTGGTCACTCCTCTCTTGGACTTTCCAACGGAGTTATATACACTCCCCAGTCATGAACACAACTCTTGCTAGATTATTCCAGTAATCAACTGGCCTATACAGTGGAAAATTCACAAGGGGAATTTTCCCGACAAGTCACAGAAAAATCTGCAACTTCTTCTAAGAACCTCCGAACCAAGAATTGACTGCGCCACTTTGTAGCATAAATCCAGTGCAGTTATCGCTTCACTCCAACACTCCCCCTCGATAAGTGTGCTGGTGATGACGGGCACCTTGTCGATTTCACTCAGAGGTGAAGAATTCAATGATTTCTTCGGTAGCCATTAGAGCTGGTTCGATGAGAGGGATGTCCGCGTCTTCGTCAAAATCTCGAGTCTCAGAGATGAAGTTCGGGTAGTTTATCGGGCGGAAGAAAATCTGTCCGACCCCGATCCCAGCTTCCGGGTGCTCGTAGAACGTAGTTCGGGTCTCCTTGGGCTCTATTCCGGGCTCCAACTGTGATCCTGAAAAATTGGGGAGGCCTGGAACAACTTCGGGTACCACAATTGTCACTTTCTTATGGAGATTGTCAACTCCTGACACCTCCTTGATGTTGACTTTTGCTTGTGAAAGTTCCACTTGTGACAGGATAGGAAAACTGGTCATCCTGTCTTGGGAAGGTCGCAGGTGAGGAATCCTGTCTTGGAAAGGTCGCAGGTGAGGAATCCTGTCTTGGAAAGGTCGCAGTCGAGTTGGCAGGATGGGACAGATTGCCAGAAAATAATTTCTGACCCTGTCCTGACTTGGAGGTGGAGCAGAAAAAGGCAGTTCCATACTCCAGTTGTTCATTCTGTTGTTTTTGGGTGCACAGTTACGAGTTGAGGCCGATTTTGCCGTTAGTCGCTCTCCCTTAGTCGCTTGGTGACGACCGTCTGCCCCTGTCTGCTCCTTAGAGGACGAGTTATTACTTGGGAGTGCGGTTTCTAGAGAGAGAATGCTGCTCCACTTAACTCCCTCGTCGTCGCGCAGGTGTTCCTCGAGGTACTTAGTCTCAAAATCGCGTTTTTGGCTTGTAGTTCCGCCGATAGCTGTCTTTTGTCCTGTTCCGCCACCGGTTGGTCGTGTAGTGGTGGAGGTGGTTACGGCGGCCGGACTTAGACTCGCGAGAGGCAAGCTGCTTGTCGCCGACACCGTTCCGAGTGGAACTGCAAAACTTTTCTTTCTGCCACTTCGCTCGCGCACCCTCGCGCGTCCTGTTGCATGGCCTCGAACTTGACCGTCTCCACCGGTCCGAGCGACAGTGAGCTGGTAGTCGGTGGCTGCGCTCACAGCTTTCGGTGGCCGAGAGCTGGACGTTGCGAGGTGAGCTGCTGCCGTCCCCACGCCCCCTCTGTCGGTTTGCTTCGCTGCGAAAGCCTCTGTCGTACTGTTTGTCTTTTTCTCTTTTTCATGTTTTTTGTTGGTTCTTGTCGCGCTTCTAGAGGCCATGACCTCGCGGCTTCCGGATCGGAACGTCGCGGGGTCGTCTCTCCCCACTTCGCTCGCTCGCTTGATCGAGATGCAGCTCGAGGGAGCGAGCGATCTTGGGTCGCGAGCAGAAGCTCGCGTTCTAACGCCGCCGCTCGGCGTCGGCGTCTCGTTTTCGTCGCGCGATGCAGCCGCGGCGACTTGCTGACATCGTCGCCTCCAGCGATGTCCAGCCACGGCAGCAGTGTGGTCTGCAGGTTTTTAAAAAAACTGCTGCGACGAAACTTGCTACGACGAAGTTTTCACCAGGATTTTTCCAGCTGCTGCTTCTTACTGCTGCTGCTGATTTTGAAGCTGTTGATGGAGTATTTCTGCTGCATTCAGCTGCTCCTCAGGAAGCGAAGAGCCACGAGCTTCTAGTTTCAATGGTGCCAAAGTCGATGAAATCAACGCATCGAAAACGTCGTGAATCGCCAATGGTTTTGGGAATGCAAGAGATGGCGTATAGTTGACTTGAGGAGCTGGAGTGTTGGTGACGACAGGCTCCTTTTCCTCTCTCCCCCTGTCAACTGCACGTGGTACTCCGCATGCTCCATACACCATGAAGCACCTGAGCAGGTCACCACTTGGTTGCACCGCCATGGTGAGGGTGCGAATCTTTGACTTCCGCGTGCCGAAGAGCTCGGTGTGGTTCCGTCGGTACTGCGAGAGTGTGTTTGAGGTGAGTCCACACTGAATAGCGCACCGATTGAAGATGTCTTTTGGAACTGTCTTGGTTAGGAAGTCTGCTGCTTGCTCCAAACCAGGCACATGCACGAGCCGCACAGTGCTATCGATGACTTTTGACCGGATCCAGTGGCCGTGTATGTCGATGTGTTTCGTGCGTCCTTGGAATTTGGTGGAGTTTTCCAGGTCGATTGCAGACTTGTTGTCGACGTAGATTTCAGTGGGCTTCTCTTGCTAAAATCCGATGTCGTCAAGGAGATTCCGTAGATAGGTCACCTCTTGTGCGGCTGATGTTACTGCGATGTACTCAGCTTCGGTAGAGCTGAGTGTAATGATGTTCTGCCGCTTGCTTGACCATGAGACTGCAGCTCCTGACAGAAGGCATACGAAGCTTGTAGTGCTCCGCCGGTCCTCCTCCGTGCCTCCAAAATATGCATCAACGAAGCACTTGAGCTCCAGGTCCTTCGAGGTACCAAAGCGTAGTGTTGTGTCTTTTGTGGCGCTCATGTACATAAGGGCTCGATCGAGCTCCTTACAAGCCTGCGTTGTGCAGGTCTCGTTCCCACGTGCAAGGTTCCCCATCGCATACTGTAGGTCCGGTCGAGTGCAACTTGCAGCATGCATGAGTGACCCCACCCTGCTGCGGTAGTCGGTCTCACTCCTCCCCCTTTGTCCCTGATGCATCAACTGTTGCTGGGTTAAGGGTGTTGGTACGCGTCGATCAGGCACATCAAAGCGTTCAAAGACCTTTGTGTTGTAGGTCTCTTGGCCCAGCTCCAAGATACGCAAGTCGTGATTGCGCTTAATGTTCATTCCGAGGTAAAACTCGAAGGACGGCATGAGCGTGATGTTCACCTCTTTGGCCATTGTTGTAGCCGTTTCTTTGATGAACTGTGCAGATGGGCCAATGATGAGGATGTCATCCACGTACACAAGGGCATAGTAGTCTGGACGAGTGTCAGGTGCAGGTCGGTGAAGAAAGAGACAGTCGTCGTAGGCAGATGGTCGGAAGTTGAGGTTCTCCAGAAGTGTTTGTAGCTTCTTGTACCAGAGAAGTGGACTCTGCTTCAAGCCGTATAGGCTCTTGACCAGCTTGCACACATTTCCACCGCCATCGTCGTATCCCTCCGGCTGCTTCATGAACACGGTAGTGTCCATCTCTCCGTGCAAGAAGGCATTCTTCACGTCAAGCTGCTGCACAACGTAGTCCTCAACTACTGCGATGGCAAGCATGATGCGTGCTGTCGTGTAGCGGCTTACAGGCGCGTAGGTTTCAAAGAAGTCCTTTCCTTCCACCTGTGTAAAGCCTCTTGCAACAAGTCGGGCTTTGAACTTATCAATGCTCCCGTCAGCTTTGGTCTTGATGCGAAAAACCCACTTCACCCCCACAGGCCGTGCATGCGGTGGTAGTTCAGTGAGTTCCCACGTTCCCTGCTCCATCAGACTGTTGTATTCTACATCAAATACTGCTTTCCACTCTACTACATGCTCACCACTTAGAGCTTCTTGTAACGTCTTTGGCTCAGGTGGGAGTTCCTTCAAAGGACGTGACAAAAGTGCAGCAAGGTGTGTTGTAAAAAACTCAGCAAGGACGACCTCGTCCTCCTTGAACACTGAGCACTCTGTTATGGCAAGGTTGTGCTCCTCCTTATCATCTCCTTGTATTTGCTCCATTTGCTGTTGCAGGAGGCATGTGAAACGTCGATTGTCCACAGCGAGTGGAGGCTGAACCTTCCTCGGCGGCTGCGAACCATCTTGCACGCCCACCGTCTGGGCTTCATCGTACCATACATCAACCGACTCATCGTCCTGGGTGGTGCTTTCAAGGTGGTGATTGCCGAAGGGCACACGCGCGTGCACCGCCTCATTGTCCGCCTCATCCAGATTCAAAAGGGTGAGTGGATGTGTGGCCGCTTCTTCTTCTGATTCCGCAAGGGACTCGACATAGGAGTCGTAGAAAGTCTGTAGAAGATCTGGGGCCGTTTTCTTCTTGGTCTTCCATGCTGTGCGTGTCAGATTCTAAAAAAATATTGCGTTGCGGCTGATGATGGTTCGTAGTGAGTCCATCTCAATGAACTCCCATCCTTTCATGTTGGATGCTTGTCCCATGAACAAGCCCCAAGACGCCTTGTCAGTCAGCTTCCTCCTTTGCTCCTTTGGCACGTGAACAAGTGCCATGCAGCCAAACGTCTGTAGCCCTTTGATATCTGGCTTGTCTCCATGCCATGCTTGAAACGGCGTCATGTTAGGCAATGCTGTGTGAGGTACGCGGTTACGCACCCAAACTGCTTGGTTGAGTGCAGATGGCCACGAGCTGTTGTCAAGTTGTGCTCCAAGAAGCATCGACTTGAGCGCCTCTTGTCTTCAGAGCGTAGCACCAAGTGAATCGGGTTGCATCATCGACAAAGAGAAGAAAGTATCGGAAACCCGAATTCATCGTGGCTGCTGGTAGTGGTCCATAGATGTCAGTGTGGACCAACTTGAGTTTGTCCAAAATGTTGCACTTGCTCGCGGGCGGAAATACTTGTCGTGGCAGTTTTGCCTTCACGCAATCTTCGCAGGGATCAGAAGTCCTCTTGCCGTCATTGTCCTTGATGTCAAGTCCATGAACATGCTGCTGCTTCCTCATGGTCTCGACTAGCTGGTAGCTGATGTGGCCTAATATTTTGTGCCAGACGCTGACGTCTGCACTAGAAGATTGGTGTAGACTTACGGCAACAAAGGGAGACTTCTGGGCAGCTGTTGCGGGAGGGCTGAAGTTGAGTCCGATCATACCGCATGGCAGAAGACGGCCTTCGGCGAACACTTCCCCTTCATTGTTCCGTAGGGTGATGTTGTTGCCGTTGCTCACAATGTGAGCTCCCCTCTTCATCAGCTGCCCGAGTGACAGTAGGTTGACAGCAATCTCAGGGATGTAGAGAACATCTCCAAATTTCACCTGAGCTCCGTCGTAGCCTGTCACTACCACTCTGCCTTTTCCCAACACTGGGACTTGCTTGTTATTGGAAACAGTCACAAAGCCTTTTGTACTAGGCTGGAGGTCTTGGAGACAGGACCTGCCGAATGTGATGTGTGATGTGCACCCACTGTCGAGGTACCACACATACGATGAGCGAACGAGGCCATTGCTCTGTACATCCGAGAGTTGGAACACGGAAGCTGAGTAATCAAACTCCTTCTTACCTCCGTTGCCTTTCTTCACTGACTCATGAGTCTCCTTCTCCTTGTCACCATCCTTCTTCTCCTTCCCTTTGTCTCCAGGATTTTTGCCTTGGTAGCATTTTTGCTTCTTTGCCAGCGCCTCATCCGCAATCCGCTTTCTGCAGTCTATCTTGTTGTGGCCAATCGTCTTGCAGTAGTGACATTCAATTGCAGGTCGTGATCTTGTATGTTGGCCACTAGCATTGCGGTCGTTGGCGTTTGGACTAGGCCGGGCGGTGACATGGGAAGATGCTGAGTTCATCATGGGTTGGCTCTTCCATGACGAATGAGCTGCGTTGACGTGGGCCGTACTTGCTACAAAAAAAGGTGCGTTGGAAAGAAGCCCGGCCCTCTCCTTTGCAAGCTTGTGATCGTGATGTTCTGTGAGCAATGTCTTGCACACGTACGCCTCTGTCAACTCTGATTCTTGCTTGAACTTCAGCACATGCCTTACATTCTCCCAGTCTCCTGTTAAGCCACTGAGAAGGAAGGTTACAAATACGGGCTCCGATATTGGAGCACCCGTTACTACGAGATGATCGCGTAAGGACTTTGCTTTGTTGATGTAGTCTTCAATGTTACTGAAGTTGCTGAGGTTGATGTGCGATAGCTTTGTAAGAAGGTGAGACTTGAAGGTTGAGTCTCCAGCCATGTAGGTCTTGAGCAGGTAAGACCAAGCATGTTGAGCAGGTTCAGCCGATCCCTCAAACATCCTGTTTGCTTGTTGGATGCGCGGAGTGAGTTGGTTATCGAGCGCCATGTACGCAGCCTTGGTGAAGTAGTTGAACTCTGCCACCACTTGTGGTGATGAACCCAATGGTGGCGGCGAGTAATGCCCATTGTAGAACTCCCATAGGCAGTGGATCTGAGCGACCTGTTTGAACTTGTGCGCCCAGTGTGGGAAGTTCTCTCCGTGGAACTTGTCGACCTTGATCTTGTGCAGCTGCAAGGATGTCGCTGTAGCAGGTACTATGATCTCCAAACGTTGGAATGAGATTCTTTGTCCTGCCAATGGATGGACAGGAACAGGATACTGTTGCATGGGTACAGCTAGGAACACCTAACCTTGAGCCATTCCTGCAGCTGCTATAGGCTGAGCCCCGTAGGCTTGCGGCATAGGAGCCAGTTAAGCCTGTTGGTGTGATGCCAATGGTGGCACCCCTGGCATCCCTTGAGAATGTGCCAAGAACTGTTGCTGCACACCTCCATTAGCAACTGCTCCAGGTTGCACCTGCTGGGAAATAGCAAGTTGAAAGACAGGTGGAGGATTTGCTTGAGAGCGATGGGCAGAAGATGCTTGTGACTGTTGTTGCCACTGCATCTACACTTGTTGCTGCAGGTGTTGTTGTTGTTGCTGCTGTTGTTGCACCATGTGTTCACACATCTACTACTGCTGCAATTGAGACTGAGCTAGCTGCTGTTGAAGTTGTGCATTCTGTGCTGCTAACGCTGCATGCGACTGTTGCAACTGCTGTGTGTGTGATGCTTGAGCCACATGTGTGAGCTGCTCTTGCTGTCGAAGGAGCTCTTGGGCTCCAAGCTGCTGCCTCAATGCCTCTCGTTCCTTCTCCACAGCTTGACGCGCCAATGCTTCCTGCTGCACCATCCGTTGGGCTTCCTCAGCCAAGCGTTGCGCTTCTGCTGCTTGTCGTTGTGCGTGATCTGTGACATGGCGTCCCTGCTCCTGACCCATGCGTAATCCATGCAGAACTGATTGATTGTCAAGGGGAGGGGAACCTTCCCCTTGATTGTCAAGGGGGAGAGGACCTCCCCCTTGCATTACAGGTTCCATACCACTCATTGGAACTTCTATGGTTGTGCAATGTGCAGGTTGAACTGCAAGGCGAATGCAACCACCCAACCTGCTACCGCTTACTTGTACAGAGGCACAGAGAGCGTCTCAACCTACTACAATTCCTACTATGCTGTTGATGCTGCTGTGCTAGTTGAAAGCACGACCTCGTTTTGATACCATGTTGAACTTCTTCACGCCCACCACAAAGGCTGAGTAGGCCTTGCTGATGTGCTTAGCTAGCCATGTACATGCAGGAAAAAAAGGAAAGTACAGAAGCTTTTTTATGTGAGATTTTGATTGTATTATGAAAATACAAAAGTACATGTAGAGTAGCACTATGTACTAGTCTCACAACAGCATATGTACAGCACAAAGCTCTGACTGTGTTCCTGGCCCAAGCTGGGCGCAACGTCTTGCCAGGCGTCCAGCCCTGGACAAGAGTCTTGGCGTGTCTTGCAGGTAGACAGGCCTTCAGGAAGTCAGGGCCCCTCCTAGCCAAGCTGGCAGTGTTGCCAGGCTCACTGGGTCGACAGAGGAGAACTCTAGCAGGATCTGGAATTGGGTGCAAAGTCAGACGGCTGACTTTGCTGGCGGTAGCTGACACTCAGATGCTCCAGGATGCTGAGATTAAAATGTGACGGCTACTAGCCCCTCCTTTTATACTGCAATGCCTTAGGGGAGTCTGGTCCCTTCTGCTCCCTTGTAGGTAGTAGTCTCAACGGCACCACCTGCTGATGTAATAAAGCGTCGCCCAGCATTGGACGACGCGTTGATGATGTAGTAATTCATTGACGAGGTCGTGTACTGGCTCAGACGACCTCGGTGCTGCCTATACAATTTCATGCACACACCTCGTAGGGTTGCATACTCTAACCTGCCTCGTCTGAGGCAGTTGTTGAGTTGTCCAACGTAGGTGAGAAAACCGAGGAGGTCACTCCTCTCTTGGACTTTCCAACAGAGTTATATACACTCCCCAGTCATGAACACAACACTTGCTAGATTATTCCAGTAATCAACTGGCCTATACAGTGGAAAATTCACAAGAGGAATTTTCCCGACAAGTCACAGAAAAATCTGCAACTTCTTGTCAGAACCTCCGAACCAAGAATTGACTGCGCCAGTCTGTAGCATAAATCCAGCGCAGTTATCGCTTCACTCCAACAACGGCCAATCTGATGACTGACCCCTCGGGCTTGGTGATAACCGGACCTGCATCGTTGTTCATCGGGACAGTGCCTGGAATGATTGGAGGAAGCACCTGTTGGAAAGTTACCACAGATAACAACTTATTTTCAGGAAAGACAATCATTAACAGCCATGTGCTTAAACAAATCAGTACAGTGTTACATGAGCTACAAAACACATGTATATGGAAAAAATGATCACATAGAGGAAAAATAAACTCTCGAATGAACCACAAATTCAACTAGCCTCCCCTCAGTCGTTAAGTTCCATACACATGACCAAAAAATGGATGCCACATACTCATTTTTGTGTGGTACCACATTTCGTTGGTGGTCCAATCTAAAGGAATTACATTACCACAAGGAGAAAGGTAGGAACCACTCAACTGCTCACACAACCGCTCTCATAAAATTTTCTGTAGTTATGCTACTCCTTGAATGGATCAATGACATGGAAATATTCTCTGACTCCACCAGAGAGTTGGTTGACTTCATGCACATAATTTTTGCATGCTTAAAAAAGCTAACAAGAATTCTGGCACAAGCTACAACACCTTCGCCAATAGCCAAGAGTGGGAGAATACATACAATGTTTCCATAAAATCATCTTCAGCAATGACCTTGTCCCCCACAAGCTATGTTTCCACTACAACAACAGCCTCTAGCTGTAGATTTGGCAATCCATTGTAATGTTTGGCATCCAAGACCTTCATAACATGATCTCAACAGCTGACTAAATCAATAATGTAGACTACAACTCTTGATTGAAGAAATCCAATGGTGGGCAACCCCAAGGCCACCATTCTTATCATGGTTGAATTAATTTTTAGTGGAAGACAACCCCTAGCCCGATGGAGATTGACCCCATCGTTCAACAAGACCAACGACTCTGCTAGAATTGCAGGAAGCTCGATGGCCTTTTGTGTGAGAGTTGGAAACAGAAAACACAAGCCAAAAAGGGAGGGGATTCGTAAATAACATATTAGGAGTCAAGAAAACCCAATGGACACAATAAGATGGTGAGACACCTGATTGAACGATCTTCCACATGAACCACCCTCAATGTTGCAAATGAGGGTTCTTTAGGTAAAATAGTTCATTGTGGGATATGAGGTTGACCAAACGGGGGGGTGACCATATACCCATCGATTTCCCAATAGATCCACCATATCCAGGTATCGCTCTTTAACTACCCCATACCCATACAGCGAGAACTTTTTTTCTCCCATACCACGTGTTCGCTCTTTTTTACCCCCATGTCCATTGTCGTTTTAAAAAGAATGTAATGTCTACAAAATTTCAATTTAACAACCATATGTCCACACTGAAGTGCACGGTGTCATGCACTCATTGTGAACGGAACCCAGCCGTATTGGCGGTTATGCGGTGTGCCTCTGACGGAAGGCAATTTCACTTGAGAACTATACGACAATGGTACATGCAACTTCCTCTGAATACAGACAACGCCGATTGTGTCGACATGAGGTTGTTTGTGCTCGCGAGACATACGGACAACATCCTTTCAGGGTGGGTGGGGGGTTTGTATTGCACATGAAAGTACAATCGCGCCAGCTTCGATTCGAATCCGCTTGTATATGCCGCGAAACATCACAATGACTGGCCTACAATGCTTTTGAAGAACGACGCTGAAAAGCGTGGTTGGTCGTTTCATTGTCTACTGCTGACTATTGCGATTGGTCGTTTCATCGCCCACCGCCACGAACAAGACGCATTGCTGCATACCCTTGCTGACTGCGTCAAAGGACCTCAGTTGAACGTAAAAATCCGCGGTTTTCACCGATCACTTAGCGGTTGTTCATGTAACTTGCGCGATAGGGTCCCAGTTGTCCACAATGGACATGGACCTGATGTCCGTACATCGGCCACTCCCTCCCATGCTCGGCTGGGGTGACATCGAACACAGTCGACGCGGTCCATGGGATATGGACATTCCTGTTCCACCCAAACCAACATGTGACGAGGCTGAGGCTGCATGGCACAACGTGAAGGCTGTTTGGGATGCCATGTATGACCATGAGCCTCCTTGTCCTCACACCATGTGTTGGATTGTGGGTATGCGGGCTCCAACCAGCCGCCCAGTGTACGCGAAAAGTGATTGGCTGCCGTGGGTGCAGATGCATCCCATCATATTGTCGCGTATGTGACCCCATGTTTTTATTGTCATTAATCTTTTGCTTTTTATAACCGGATGCCCAAATGCGTTCACTGCCTAAGTGCCGTCTCATCGTCCATGCACAACACATACTATGTTCATATGAGTACATGTTTGTTATTGCACATCTGTCTTCCATTTTGTTTGGGTACTGTCGCACATGTACTGTTGCGTTGTGTTGGGTACACGATTAATATAGTACTGGGTTTATTGACAACAACCCCACTGCACATATCACACAGAGCACCAATGACTAGCACATCTGCCATTGAAAATACATCATTGTGATTATCAATTGCACATCTGCCATTGAAAATGTACAACCATTCTCGTGCTCCAGCGCACTTAGTGTACAGAGCCTCCGATGAATGGACCTGGTCGTCCACTGACCAACCATCGCTGGACCGTAGGTGGCAAAGAATGGATCCAGGCCATGATCTCACAGGCAGGACACAAGTTGTTTGTCATACAACAACCATCAGGGTAGTAGTCAACAAACTGCACATCGTCTTCTGTGTCCGATAACGTAGAGTCAGCGCCATCTACGTCACAGTCCTCCACGTCATAAAAGACATCTTCCTGCTCCTCCTCACACGCATTGTCTGCTTTTTGACACGTTCCATGTTGACAAGGACACATGTACATCTTCACAATGTGAACTGGCCTTCGTGTCCAATCCTTCCATGTCATGAGGATGTATGTCGCACCGGCTCCAGCCAGGAAAGAAGTCACCGAATCCATGGTTGTCTGTGCCGGAGTGCTACTGAGTACACTAAAGTGAAGATGTGTTGAAGAGAATGAACCAGAGGGCAATCCACGTCCTTTATACCTACATTTAATAGACTTGTTTCGTTCATTACCTCCAACGCAATTCCATGTTTTAGTATTGTGATTATGTGTATTGTTTTCACTCACTTAAGCAAGGGTTTAACACTTCTTCACAAGAGAACATGGATCATGGAGAATTATATTCAAAACTTGCAAAAACACGCTGGCTTTCATCACCCCATGAGAAGCACCCTACCCCACATGCACTACCCCCATAGTTTTGCTGACCCTGCAACAGTCCTCCTGGTCAAAACCTAGGCCCTCTGACAACCCTTATAGGCCCAGTGGAGGAGGTAAGGCAAGTTCCCCCTCTTCCAATTTGGTCCTTCCTGTTGTGACCACGTGTGCTTCAACCCTAAACCATCTTGGCCATGACCTGCAACACACACATGGCAACAGGAGTGGAGGAATGAGTTATCCTGAAGATGTCAGAGATGAAGTGCACTAATGAGCACGTTTTGCAACAACATGGCAAACTTACCTTTTAGAAGACATCGGGCTCATCATTCCACTCCTCTGCGCACTCCTCCCACCCGTCCATGACACAAGCTTGTTGTTGTTCACGAACTGTTCTTGCCTCCCACTCCCTCTATTGTTGCGGGTCAGTGAAGTGGTCGCCGTCCTTGGGCTCCTCATCATCCGAGTCACTCAGAACGTGCTGTTTAGGGTCGTAGATCTCTTCCTGCGCAGAGTCGTAGCCTGCTGCCTCGGGGTCGTACCGAACGTTGTCAGTTGCAAGACTCGCTGGTCCTATTGCCCTTGCACTTGCCGCAACGACTGCAGAGGCTGCAGCAGCAACTCTGTTTGCTGTTTCACTGGTGGTCCTGTGCCCCGCCTGTCCCGCCCATCCCCAGCTTGCGCCAATCCCCAACACGCTGGTCCCTGGACTGTCGTCTGAAAGGAGGACGATGGTCTGTGATGCTGTGCCTACAGCACGTGAACCAGCTACGGTATTGCTGGGTGTACCTGTGGCAGCAGCAGCAACTTCTGCTGCAGCTGCCGCAGCTTCTTTCTCTGCTTGGGTCTCAGCTGGAGGCCACCTATCAGCATAGGCCTCTGCCCTCACGGCATCTTCTGCGCGTTGTAGCCGGCGTTTCAGAGCATTGGCTGCTGCCTCAGCTACAAGAGCCACAACAGGCTTGTTCGTACACTTCTTCTTCGTGTGTCCCTTCTGGCCGCACCGGGGGCAGATGTAGTTTTTGCGACGTTTGTCTTCGCGGTCCCACCGAGCACTCTTAGGCCGCCCTGCTCCACGTTGAGGTCCTGGCTGCTGCCACAGCACACCCTCCGGGACTTTGAGCGACGCTGGGTTGACGCCAGGCATGGGGAAGTTGTAGGTGCGCCTGTATGCCATGCGTGTTAGACTAACGTCGCACAGTGCCTCGGCTTGCTCCCCACGGCCGATGACGAATGCACATGCATGCACATAGGGTTACCCCCACTCCTTCCACGCATCGGAAGTACACGTCCGGTCCTATACGTTCAACATACGCGTTCTATTGCTGGGCCCCATCACGCTGTAACTCTGGGGCCCGTCCTCGACGATGTCGTAGTTGTGCGCAAGGACGCCGCTGTCCAGGAATTGCTTTGCCGGTGTTGGCGCAAGTTGACCCTCACACGATTTGCTGAGTTTGCGCCTGTCTGCAAGCAAGCGTTGCACCCATGCGTACAGAGACACGAAGCAGTAGAAAGGAAACAGTTTCCTGCACTCAACGATGTGGGCATTCAAAGACTCCACCGCGTTCGAGGTGGTGTGTCCACCACGGCCGAGTGGACGGTACAGCCGGGCCCAGTGCTCCTTTGGGATGCCGCCCACCCCATCTGCTCCAACGAGGTACATTGCAGCGTGGGAGTTGACGTCACGCAGCTGTTCTTCATACCTCCTCCATTCTGTGGGTATGAGAGCATGTGCCAGCCACCAAAACCAGTACCCAGCTTGCTTCCCGAACTTCTACCTTATATTATGTCGCAAGTGGTAGCAGCAGTAGGTGTGATGAGCCCCGGGCAGCTCCTTCTCCACGGCATTCAACAAACCTTTGTCACGGTCAGAAATGATGACCGTGCCCTTCTCTGCCGTCGTTGGATACGCGATCGTCAGCTGCTCCAAAAACCACTTCCAATTTTCTTCATTCTCCCCCTACACCATGGCCCACGCCATCGGCACAACGTTTTAGTTGGCATCGAAAAACTGACAGATGAGGAGCACCTGTTTGTGCCCATTCTTGAGATGTGTGCCGTCCATCGTGAGGATTCGATGTGCATGCTGGAACCCGAGGACAGTAGCACCTGGGGCGACAAATGCCCTGATGAATACGCCCTCCTTGGTCGCCTCCGCAAATGCATGTGTGTTCTGGTCCACACGCTTCAGCTGCAGAGCATGTGACACAATTTGTAGGAAAGTCGAGGCATACACGGAAAAAATTGCTGCACTGAAAAAAGTGAAAAATACGTGCCTCTTCACAGTACAATGGGAAAAGACTCCATGATAAGGCTTTGGGGCCGATGATGTTTTCCTGCGCCTTACTCTTCGCCCGGTACATCGTGTTCTTGTCGACCGCTTTGCCTGTGGCTTTGTGAACAACGGCAGCCAACGTCTTCACGTCAGCTGTAGGGTTCCGCTTTAGCATCGACTCAATCTGCTGCGTCACCCACTTCACAGTCTTCACCGGGTCTCCGCGACCAACACCCGGGACACACTTGTGTCCGTCGACAAACTCGTCCACCACGACACTAGCACCATTTGGCGCCACATGGGCACGGAGTAGCCACGGGCAATCTTTCTCCTTGAACTGCCCACACCGTGTAGTGAACCACGTCTTCTCACTGCGCAGCCACCGAATAGTCATTCGGTTGGTGATGGCATAGTCATCCACTGCTGCGCGTGCCTCAGCCATGTCCCGGAACGACATCCCAGCGGGAAAAGTCGGCTCTGCCTTTCTATGCTTTGGGGCGAGACAACCTCAGTGTGTCTCTTGCTTCTTCGGGTGAAATGAGGAGCACCTGAGTACGTTGCTCATGCTCAAAGTGCTCGTCGTACACGAGGTTTCGGGTGGATGGGATTTGGGGCACGAGACCTGACTCGTTGAGCTGCGGGCGTGAGAGACCACGACGTTCAGGGACCAGAGGAGCGTCGTCTGACCTACGCCTACGGGACGCAGCCCACTGCAAGTGGGCATCCATCTTGGACGACCTGGGTACAATACATGTAAAACTGAAATTAAATACACTAGATACCCACGCTCACCGGGCTCAGAGGCGTCAACAAGCGTGTCCATGGCTTGCGGCAGCCGTGCGTGGTGGGTGTCTGACGAGCATGACGGAGCCTTGGACCCTACTGTCGACAGCGGTCGAGAGTAGGATCCAAAGCGGGACGACCGTACATCCTCGACAGGACGCTGGAAGGCGATAGTCTCCCCGCTAATCCTTCACGCACCGTGTGCATGATAGACAGAATAGACATAGTGGCACAGGTTCGTGGGGATTCGCCGTGCGTCCTCGTACATGCACGTTATCCGACTCGATGAGTCTCATTGCCTTGCCTCGAGTCGGCGCATGGAACGTCGCGAAAGCGACGACTTGTGAACGGTGGACAGGCTGGCGGTTACTGACAGCGACGGCCTGCTGGCTGACTTAGCGTGTTGTGGTTTACCGTTGGGAGTGCCGAATTGAAGGATGGGTTTCGTAAAAGGACGATGAGCCGTTGGTGAATACCGTTTACACAAACAGGAAGTCCGACAAGTTTCCTTTGCATAAATGTTAATCCCCCATAATACACTAGGCGTAGGGAGGGGTCGCTGACATATTACGCCATGCTCCCGACACTATTGGACAGTCTCAATTTTGGGCGACAAATGATCGCTGATCCCCACCCGGTCGTTGAAGAACAACGGACAGTCAAGTTTTGCAGATTCACCAACTTACCATTTTAATGAAATATTAAATACCCCATGTCCACCTCCGTGGAAAAGTACGCCATACCGGTATGGCGTACTAATAAGGCCCGATGTGGACATGGCGTTGTTAACGACGCCTACGCCGAGTATGGGGTTCTTTATTTTTAACTACGTGGATATGGGGGACATAAAATTCCGCATTTGGATATGGGAGGGTCCGCCCTTCGGGAATGTGGATATGCGGGCTATTTCGCCCTGACCAAATGGCGATACTACTACGTGTACAACTTAAGAATAACTGAAGTCACAAAATGGTTCTTACACTACTATATGGAGGAGCTTCACATAATCTTATGAGAAACATGATGGTTTGGAATCTAGGTTTGTAGACCAAACCAGGGGTGCTTTATGGAAGATCTATGGACAAATGACTACGGAGTTTTTGACTTTGTGAACCTTACCGACTACACACCGGATAACTACATGATTTAATAGTCTAGAGAGCATGCCCAACAAGCAAACGAAAAAATCTCATACAACAAAGTTTCCCTAAACCGGCATAATCTCCAAGTGGACTCGTGCATAAACACAGTTTACATTGATATTCTTGGCAAAATACGGCACTCACCTCTAGTGTAGCAGCTTAAGATTCAACGGCAATGTCAGCACATGCAAAAGTAGCTCAGGAGGTTGCATCAGTTGTAACACAGTGCATAACTATAGTGTCATTGGACATGGTAGAGCGTTACCTGCAATGCAGAGCTCAGGCATGGCTGATTCATGTGGAGCCAGGAGAAGAGAACAAAATCTCCACATCTGAAATGAAAAATTCTACGAACATATCGGCCTCGACACCTAAACATTTTGGGACCGTTCTGAAAGAATTTAGACTTATTAGTTTTGAGTTTAAAGGGGTCCTCAATGATGAAATGCCTCCTAAGTTACTTTCACAATACAACCTATTTGATTAGATAGGCATGAATCCAAGCATCAAATCAACGATCAAGGGAACCTATTGCATGAGCAACCACAAACTAATCAAGCTAAGTAAATAGCCGCATGAGATGTATGGTCGGGGGTTCACCTGAACACATCACCATATGCAGCCCCTGTACTTTGTGTATGAATGATGACGTGAGAAATATGCATGTGCATGCAGTACATGATGATGAACGACAAAAACATGAACAATCATTAACCTCTTCCTCGAGCAGAGAAACTTCTTCACAAAATCCAACATACGAGAATGTACACCACAGTAATCCTTAGACTGTCTCTCATTAGATGCACATCTCTACTAAGAAAATATCAACAAGAAAATATTCCATACACTCTAAGGGCACTTTGAGTTCACGGTTGTGTATTTCAAACTCACAAATGACCGTACCTCGACGAATATTTTTGTGTATCTTAATGAAATCCAGGTGTACAACTCCATGTTGGAGGATTACAGTGAGAATCTCCAAAATGTTCTAAGGATTTAGCAGGATAAGAATAGTACGGGAAACATTCATCGCTAGATTGAGGTTTTGGGCCACATCATCAGTGACAGGCAGATTACAAATGACTTGACAAAGGTAGAGGCAGTCATTGAGTGGATAATTGCCACCAACATTCAGAAAGTCCATTTTTTTAAGGATTCTCCTAGTACTATGGTCAACTCTAATATGATTACACTAGGGTGTTAGCACCTCTCTCTTATATCCCTTGAGAAACCTCCGAGTGGAGACTGGGAGATAGCGAACAAGAAGCGTTTGATTTTTTTTAAGCGTTATGACCTCTGTCCCAGCCATATGATTGCTAGATCCAAAGGTAAATTTCATAATGGCCACCAACGCATCCGGTTGAGGAATCCGAGCCGTTCTCCTCCAAGACAACACGAGTTGCGAATACTCACAAGAATACATGTCAAGAACACTGAACGAGGAGGATTTAAACATCACTTTACACCAAAAGGAGATGTTTGCAGTCATGCATGAATTCAAGATGTGGTGTTATCTAGAATTCCAAGGACATGCCATTCGCATTGATCACCAGAAACTAAACTACCTGATGAATCAGCCAAATCTGAGTCGTCAACACATCAAATGGATGCAGTTCTTTGAATCTGATTTTGACTACAACATTGAGTACCAAACTGGAAAAGAAAATTGGAGGAATGCCACGGATGCTTTAAGTCGGTGAGCAGATCTGATGGCCGAGATGAATATGTTATTAATCACATGAGACACATACCTTGCACGGCTCTTGCAAAGGGATACATGGTGTTTGGAGGCCATGAAAAACCAAGTTTTAGTTCAAAGAATCCTACAAGAGACAATTTTTTTCTCTCGAGGTCATCATACCACCCAACCACAAGCTACGACATGTGCTATTGGAGGAATGCCATGAAACCAATTGAGGTAATTACTTTGGTGAGCTTAACATGCTAAAGAAGCTCACAGAGCACAACTAGTGGGAAACGATGCAAACCAACACAAAAACTCATGCAAAATGTGAAAACCTATGTCAACGTCATTAGTGAAATCGATTTAAACCTCCCAGTTTGCTGACAAGGGATACAATATTTCAACATGCACTCCTTGTGTACACTCTCATACCCAAAAATTAGGCACGACTTTCCCCTTGGATTCAGTTCTTTGTCTCGTTTTTGTGCCACCTGTACCATTGCTTCTCTCCTACACCCATGCATATTAGGCATCCACGCTTTGCTTGCACCTGCTCCAAAACTCTTGCAGTGTCTTCTAGCTGCTCTCCTCGTTCAGGTTTTTTGGGGGGGGGGG
>SZWC01005385.1:86739-97010 GCA_023375785.1 Penium margaritaceum | reverse complement strand
GGGGGGGTGATGTTATGGGAGCCGCCGGTCGAGGCGGTGATTACGTCATCATGCTGATGTCAGATGCATTATTTGATGCTCCCATTGTATTCTACGTGAAAAACCGTGCGAAATCGACCCAAGAACCGGGTCATTCGGTGCAGGGACGAGAAAGATACGGCCGTGCAAAAGTGGGAGGCACACCTCCAGAAAACAGGAGACGTACCGGTTCGACCCCGAGCACGGCGGAGCGACTTTCTCGCCCACTGCAGCCGAAGCGCCCCTAGATGGACGCTTAGCCAATTAGGCAAGGTTCATTGGGGTCCATGGGCACTTCGGGATGGCGGCTGGAGCTGCATTCGCAAGCAAGGGCGCTTCGGGCGGCCGTGACCACCGCTGGCGGTGCTGCCAGCGGCCGTCACGCGTGGAGCATTCAAACGGCCATAACTTAGCCGTTTCTTCACGGATTGAGGCGTTCTTTGGTGCGTTGGAAAGCTCGTGACGCGTACTATATGATGCACGTATTATTTACATGATTGCGCTTCAAAAGAGGGCTTCGAGGCGCTGAGTAGCTTTCGGCTGGCTCATAGGGGCTCGTACATAAGGAAGCCTAGGGGTGTTCTAGGCATGCCAATCTTACCCAGAGACTTTGTACATTTCCTTGTACTGATCTATCAAGTCTAAGGATTCATTCCTTGCCCAACTCTGCTTGTGTTCCAAGCATTGCCTCGCACACGTCCATTCGATCCTACAAGCCTTCCGCAGCGCACCTTGGTGCAAACGCCGCCGGGAGAGTCGCACGGCGGGAACCTCGGTCACTAGCAGCGAACTTGCTGCTAGGAGAGGGTCGTGCGACATCTCAAGGGTTGGCCCACACACCAAGGGGTCGAGGGTGGGAGGTTTGTCCAAGGACTCGGCGTGTGAATGTCATACCGGGCGCCCCTCGGTTCACATTTGGTATCAGAGCACGTGGACGTTTGCTCGGCTTTGCGCGGACCCAAGGGAGGCAGCAGATCTGCCACAACTGCGTTTGGCCAGAGTTTTTTTGTCACAACCGGAACCATGGCGGCAGCGGCATACGACCAGGCCTACCTCATGGAGGAGATCCGGCGTGCTCTTGACGAGTTGCGTCAAGAGAACCAGCAGTTGCGTGCGGAGGTTGAGGCGAGGTACGTCGGCCAAGGGAGCAGTGCGTTGGGGGGTGTCGCATTGGCATCCGCACCTGCCTTTCGGCGGCCCAAGCTGAAGGAGCCGGAGTTCTACACCGGCAAAGGCAGTGCGAGGGAGTGAATCTTCACGGTGAACTCGTACTTCACGGCGTTGGGCGTTCCCGTGGGAGAAGATGCCACAAGACTGGAGTATGCGCCTACGCTACTCCGGGGAATGGCGCTGCAGTGGTGGTCGGCATTGTGCCGGCGGAACGCCGCTGGATTGCCGGATGGGCTGGGGGCCGGGGCACGGCTCCAGCCATTGCTGAGCCTACCGTTGGGGCGGGAAGTGCAGCTCGGTGCGCGGGCGTTGACGGAGAAGCCAGAGACGTGGGAGCAATTCGAGACGATGCTCCAGGTGCGTTTTGACCTCCTCAACGGTAGCCGGGTCGCACGTGACAAGATCAAACACGTCAAGCAAGGCGGATCGGTCCAGGACTACATTACACGCTTCATGGCCTTGGCGGCGCAGATTGACGACCTCTCGGACGCGGAGGCGTACGACCGCTACCATGACGGCCTGAAGCCGCTCGTCGAACGTGAACTCGCGGTGCTCGGGTTGCGGACCTTTGCGGAGTTGGTCTCGGCGGCGGAGCGCATCAACGCGGTAAGCTACAATGCGCGCCGGACCAGCTATGCAACACAACCACGAGTAGAGCAGCCGGGTCAGGCTGTGCCCATGGAGGTGGATGCAATCCAAGCCGGACAGTGGGGCGCGGGCGGACAACAAGGACCGAGAGGCAAGTGTTGGGCTTGTGGTGAGGAGGGTCATCGCAAGCGGGATTGCCCCAAGCGCAAGGCACAGCAAGGAAAAGGGCAGCAGCAGTGAGGAGGGGACGACCTAATGCTGCAAGTCTTTCGTCCGCAAGGCACAGTACCAGCCCTGAAAGGCTTTTGCCGATTAAGGAGCTGCCTCAAGTGTTGTTGCGGAATGAAGGTGAGACCCGGCAGTTTCTAGGGATCATCCTGGAGCTGGTTCTTGAGATTCCGGAGGGGAGTTTCAAGGGTCGGAGGAAGCTACGTGGGCTGCTAGACGGCGGCGCGAGTCATAGCTTCTTCAACGACAGGTTGACGACAAGGTTGGAGCTCGCACGTCAGCCGGGGACGTCGGCCAAGGCGCGGCAGGTGTCCGGAGTGGTGGAGTGCGGCAGACCTCTCGTCAAGCACAAAGTCCGTATGGGTGAGTTGGTGTGTGACATGGAGTTCCACACTTGCCCTATGGATGATTACGACTGTTTGATCGGCCGGGATTGGTTGCACGCCTGGAATCTGGATGTGGATTGGAGGTGCAACTGGGTGGTCGTGAAGGCGGACGGGAAAATATCACTTTGCCTTTGTGGCGGGGTGAGGGAAAGGAGTCGGAAGTGGTGGAAGCGGGGAAGCAGCTGCGCGTCATCAACTTGTAGCAGCTCAAGTGGTGCGAGCGCAAGGGTGGCCAGGTTTACTTGGCATCCACAACAAGCAGCGGAGCAGCAGATTTCAGCGGTCGAAGTAGCGGAGGGGCAGCCGGGGGAAGGTGCAGGAGCTCTAGAGTTACCTCCCGGTGTCGGGGAGGTGCTCAAGGAGTTCGGGGACGTTTTTCCGGAGGAGTTACTGAAGGGGCTGCCGCCACAACGTGACATTGACCACAAAATCGAGGTGGTGCCATGGTCGTCACCAACGGTGCGGTCGTACAACCGCATGAGCGACGCGGAGCTTGCGGAGCTCAAGAAACAGTTGGGGGAGTTGGTGGACCAAGGCTTCATTCGGCCGTCGGTGTCTCCGTATGCGGCGCCGGTGCTGTTCGTCAAGAAGAAATCAGGAGAGCTGNTACTGAAGGGGCTGCCGCCACAACGTGACATTGACCACAAAATCGAGGTGGTGCCATGGTCGTCACCAACGGTGCGGTCGTACAACCGCATGAGCGACGCGGAGCTTGCGGAGCTCAAGAAACAGTTGGGGGAGTTGGTGGACCAAGGCTTCATTCGGCCGTCGGTGTCTCCGTATGCGGCGCCGGTGCTGTTCGTCAAGAAGAAATCAGGGGAGCTGCGGATGTGCTTGGACTACCCGGCGCTCAACAATATCACGGTGAAGAATCGCTACCCGTTGCCACGGGCCAAGGAGTTTTTCGACCAGCTTTGAGGCGCAAGTGTCTTCAGCAAACTGGACCTAAGGTCGGGGTATCACCAAATCCGCATTGCGGATGAGGATGTGGAAAAAACTGCGTTTCGGACGCGCTATGGACATTTTGAGTACCTCGTGATGCCTTTTGGGCTAACGAATGCTCCTGCTACGTTCATGGCGTTGATGAACCGGGTGTTCCACCCCTACTTGGACCAGTTTGTGGTTGTCTTCCTCGACGACATCCTTGTCTACTCGCAGACGATGGAGGAGCATCAAGAGCACCTGCGGACGGTGATGGAAGTACTGAGAAAGGAGCAACTGTTTGCCAAGCTCAGCAAGTGTGAATTCGCCAAGCACGGAGTGGAGTTCCTCGGGCACATTGTCAGCGGGAGGGGTATCCGCATGGACCCAAAAAAGGTGGAAGCAGTGAAGGAGTGGCCAGAGCCGGCGTGCGTGCGTGACATCCAGGTTTTTCTGGGTTTTACGAACTACTACCGGAGGTCTATCCGGGGGCACGCAGCAATGGGAGCACCCTTGACAGACTTGCTCAAGAAGGGGCGCCAATGGGAGTGGGGTGCAAAGGAGGGGCAAGCCTTTGGAGCAATGAAGGCTGCCATGTGTCAAGCCCCGGTGTTGGTGCATCCAGACACGAGCAAGGAGTACGTGTTGGCAACGGACGCAAGCAACTATGCGATCGGCGGGGTGCTGATGCAGGAACAAGGGAAGGGGTTGCAGCCTATCGCGTACTACTCCAAGAAGCTGAAAGGGGCTGAGCTAAACTACCCAATCCACGAGAAGGAGATGCTCGCGGTGGTCCAGGCCTTCAAGCAATGGAGGTGCTATCTTGAGGCACAGCGGTGTGTGGTGCACACGGACCACTACGCGCTCAAGTACCTCAAGTCACAGCCGAACCTGAGTCGTCGTCAAGCACGTTGGATGGAGCTACTGGAGGGTGGCTTCGACTACGAGATCCAGTACAAACCAAGAAGGATCAACCCAGCGGACCCGCTTTCGCGTCGCCCAGACTTGGACGTGCATGCGATCACGGTGCTGGCGGGATCTCCAATCATCCGCAGTTTGTTTGCACACGAGTATGCGGAGGACGAGGACTTTGCCAGAAGTACGGTGAAGGGGTGCCAGTGGGACGACCAGTATTGGCGGCGGGAGAAGGGGAACCAGATTGTGGTGCCGCGGAGTGCGTCTTTACGACATGCGTTGCTGGAGGAGGCGCACGACTTGCACTATAGTGGTCATTTTGGCTACGACAAGACCTTAAAGACGATTGCGCGCCAATATTGGTGGGCGACAATGGGAGCAGATTGCAAGGAGTACGTGAGCAGCTGTGAAACGTGCCAACGAATCAAGTCGCGGAGGGCACAGGCGCCAGGGGAGCTGCAGCCGCTACCGGTGCCGGAACGTCCGTGGACGGACATCTCACTTGATTTTGTGGCAGGTCCTCCACGGAATGCAACGGGCAACACCATGGTGCTGGTGGTGGTGGACCGGTTGAGCAAAATGGTGCACTTTATTCCATGTGCGGAGAAGGTCACGGCAGTAGAGACGGCTCAACTCCTCTTGCAACATGTCATCAAACTGCACGGGGCGCCAAAGTGCATGGTCTCGGACCGCGAACCGCGCTTCACCTCCCGGTTTTGGGAGGAACTCTTCGAGAAGCTGGGCACCCGTGTGGCTCTTTCGTCAGCCTACCATCCCCAAACGGATGGCCAAACTGAGCGCACCAATCAAACCATGGAGCAGCTACTGCGGGGGATCCTAGAACCGGATGGCGAGGGATGGGAATGCAAGCTCCCGGTGGCTGAGTTTGCCTACAACTCAGCAGTGCATGCCTCTACGGGGCGGTCTCCCTTTGAGGTAGTGTACGGGATGCAGCCTGCATGTCCCTCAGACATGGCAACGGGGTCGGACCTACCCGCGGTGCAGTAGTTTACAAGTGACTTCACAGAGGTGTGGCGCGGTGTACGCGAGGCGCAACACAGGGCACAGTAGCAGATGAAGCGGCAAGCGGACAAGCACCGGACAGCCGAGGAGTTCTCGGTGGGACAACAGGTGCTGCTGAGCTCGCGGAACCTGCAGCTGGCGGGGGTGGGCAGCAACAAGCTCAAGCCCCGGTGGATGGGCCCTTTTCCGATCAAGGAGAAGTGGTCCGCGGTGAGCTACGAGTTGGAGCTGCCGGACCAGTATGGGATCCATCCCGTGTTCGACGCTTCTCTTCTCAAGGCCTACAAGGAGCCGGATACACAGTTCGCGGCGCGGGGACAGGCCCCTCCCCCACCGGTCTTGGTGGAGGGGGAGGAGGAGTATGTGGTGGAGAAGATTCTCGGGCACCGTCGGCGCGGTAACGGGTGGCAGTACCTGGTGCAATGGCTTGGTTATGGGCCTGAGCACAACTGCTGGGTCCCCGAAGCCGATTTCCACAGGGGGGGTGCTGTCAACACGGTCCTCCGAGCGTACCAGGAGCGCACCGGGACGGTGCGCACTCGGAGGGGGGGTGATGTTATGGGAGCTGCCGGTCGAGGCGGTGATTACGACATTATGATGATGTGAGATGCATGCTTTGATGCTCCCATTGTATTCTACGTGAAAAACCGTGCGAAATCGACCCAAGAACTGGGTCATTCGGTGTAGGGACGAGAAAGATACGGCCGTGCAAAAGTGGGAGGCACACCTCCAGAAAACAGGAGACGTACCGGTTCGACCCCGAGCACGGCGGAGCGACTTTCTCGCCCACTGCAGCCAAAGCGCCCCTAGATGGAAGCTTAGCCAATGAGGCAAGGTTCATTGGGGTCCATGGGCGCTTCGGGATGGCGGCTGGAGCTGCATTCGCAAGCAAGGGCGCTTCGGGCGGCCGTGACCACCGCTGGCGGTGCTGCCAGCGGCCGTCACGCGTGGAGCACTCAAATGGCCATAACTTAGCCGTTTCTTCACGGATTGAGGCGTTCTTTAGTGCGTTGGAAAGCTCGTGACGCGTAATACTTGATGCATGTGTTATTTGCATGATTGCGCTTCAATAGAGGGCTTCGAGGCGCTGAGTAGCTTTCGGCTGGCTCATAGGGGCTCGTACATAAGGAAGCCTAGGGGTGTTCTAGGCATGCCAATCTTACCCAGAGACTTTCTACATTTCCTTGTACTGATCTATCAAGTCTAAGGATTCATTCATTGCCCAACTCTGCTTGTGTTCCAAGAATTGCCTCGCACACGTCCATTCGATCCTACAAGTCTTCCGCAGCGCACCTTGGTGCAAACGCCGCCGGGAGAGTCGCACGGCGGGAACCTCGGTCACTAGCAGCGGACTTGCTGCTAGGAGAGGGTCGTGCGACATCTCAAGGGTTGGCCCACACACCAAGGGGTCGAGGGTGGGAGGTTTATCCCAAGGGCTCGGCGTGTAAACGTCACGCCGGGCGCCCCTCGGTTCACAGGTGTGGTAACATGTTCCACTCAATACCTTGTCATTGTAGCTACTCGCATTTGCCGACACATTATCTACCATTGTTGGTGCATAGTGCTCTAACCTTGTGCCCATTCAGTCTCTCCACCTATGTGCCATGTTTCTTCATTTGTTCCATCACTTCGCCTTTTCACTCAAGGAAGTAGATGTTCATTTTTTTTGTAAATGTCAATGAAGATGAAAGAGAAAGGAGCACCACTATTTGATGGAAACTCATCAGGCATGTACATATTTTCATGCACAATCTCCAATAGGTCCGTGTAGCGCCTCTGACCATTGTAAAAAGGGTTATGCTTTTCCTTGCCAAGAATTCAGGGTTCGCCCATATTTTACTTTACTACATCTAATGCTCCATCTACAACACCGATGATGATAATGCTGTAGACCAGTTTGTGTTTCTCCATCTCATATACAACTGCAGGCAAGCGATCAAGACATAAGTGAATTGTCTTCCTTCCAACCTCCCAATACAATGACAAGAAGGTTCCAAATTTTTGGTAGGACCATAAGAAGAGCTTTTGCTTGAATTTACATGTCAACGCTCCACTCCACACCATTGGACTACAAGGCAAGAGAATGAATCAGGTGTATTGCATGAGTGACATCCTCATCCACCTCAAACCTGAATGAGGTGGATGAGGATGGAGCAGAGCTTCTTTCACACAATAGTTTTTTTTAGTACACAATTGGATGTTGCCCTATTTTAAGTCATGCATCGCGAAAACCAAGAGCATCAGTTCCTCCTTCTGGGTGAAGGCCACCTTCTCTATATCCATTGGGCTTGCACCTAGAACCTCAGTGCCCTAATCCAGAGCCACACAATAACTTTTGTATGGTCTAATGTACCATCTTATGTGCCATGTCGCACTTGTACTGGAGGGAGCCTCAAACTATGATGGCAAATCCATCAATGACAAGACTCACAGGTTTTACAGACGCCATGATCTCATTATAAAGATGATGAGAGTTGTGGATCATAACCCCTTGTGAGGATTCTTTTCACCGTGTTCTCTAGTTATCAAATTGTTCACAGAATTTGGGCAAAAAGATAATATGTGGTGTGTCCTCTTTTGGTCCCTGTACACCAAGCTAGAAAATCCAGGCAAAATGAAGACACGAAATGTTAAAGAATGAATGACCACACTAGTATTAAATTTGACATTGTTTGAATCAACATAGTTCATGTTAATTCCTTCAGACTCCATCATTGAGTCTCTGTTTCTGCTACTGCACCAACGTTGGTGACTGGCTCCTAAATTTCCACAGACCTCAATGACACACCAAACCACCATTCCAAATCAAACATGGCCGCAATGAACCATGTGATTGCTACTAGCATCCCCAGAGGGCTCTCTGGCTATGTGGTGTGCATGGTGGAATTAAAATCTGTCACCACCGATTTTTTTTTCCGTCCAAGAGAGACAGGTCTACCTCCCAGCTTTGACGAACATAAGCTTCCTAGATACTCAGCTGATTGTTGCAATTGGAGTTGTGGCTTGTCCATCACACTCTCCAGTTTCAAAATCACTCATCCATGCATACATAATTGCACTTTGCAAGGATCCATAGCTATGTACCTGAGAACAGTGATTTTGGGGCATGGCACTAGGCAATGTATGGCAGAATTTCCTCTATCAGTTCATCTGGAGGGATTTTTGTGCATCAAGCAACCCCTCCGAGGGCGAGGACGGTTATAAAATAACATCAGCTACGACCATCCTCATGGTGTTATTTGAAAACTGATGCCTTAGTATGAGGAGGCTGGAGTGAGGGTCGTCTGACGTGCTATGTTGTATTAGAGTTAGTCAAGAACCAGAAATTGTGGCAAAAACATAATAAGCTCGGTAACCTCGACACCCATAAACATCCCCAGCATATTAATGTTCATTTTGGAAACATTTCCATCGCTCAAGATAAGTGGGGAAATCCAAGTATCCAATTGCACAAAGAAGCTTTTAGAGTGAGCGACAACTACGCTGAGCGACAGCTTCGACATGGCGCAGTCGGATCGACAATCGAACGTTTGTACGCGAAGTTACGGATTTTTATCCGTATATACCCGGGTGCGGCTCGGCCGAGAAAGTCTGATGTACAGGCCAGATTAAATTATGGCATCCAGCTCCAAGGGGGGAAAGGAGCCTGGATTTGTGTGCTGCATGCACAGCACGGTTGTGCACGCCTGCTGGCCCAGCTTGGTCAGCAGCTGCGTAGTGCAAGCAAGCACTGCTTGGTACTTGACCTAGACCAGTCAGGGTGGGGCTACACCTGACTGGACTACTGGGACCGCTTGTATCAGCACATGCAAGTAGGGCTCTGGAGCAAGGACCACTCTGCATCAGGTGGTGCATGCACGACTTAGCATTGCATCAATTACCACATGCACGACTCAGCAGCTACATCAGCTACTACATGCACGACTCAGCACCTGCATGCGCAGCCAAGAGTGGGGACCGTCCTGCGTCAGCGGCAACATGCACGACTCAGCAACTGGGACCACTGCCAAGTTGCCACCATTCAGGAAGCTTCCTTGAGGAGGAAGCTGCGTGCCTTGGACCGGGAAGATTCCTTGAGGAGGAAGCTACGACCTTGCAGCAGGAAGTTTCCGTTGGGCATAGTGCGACTGGTCAACTTGCCAGGATCCCAATATAAAAGGAGACTGGTTTCAGTCAGTCCAGTAACTCCAACAGTAACTCCAGCAAAAACTACAACTCCATACAGCAACTCGGTAGTTCCACCAACAGTCCTCCTTTGCCAGACAATGCCTCAGACCACGACTCTATAGACGCTCTCTGTAAGCCGGCCAGTGCCAACGGCACTGATCACGGCTTGAGGCTTCCTTGAATTTGTAATATGACTGTGGATTTGGAATCTACAGGAAAAACCGTGCAAGATCGGCCCAAGAACGGGGTCGATCCATCAAGAATTGAGGAAGTTATGCCCGGCCGAAGGTTGGACCGACCGAGGGGAAAACAGATGACGGGAATTCATCCCCAAGGACCAAGGCTCGACCCTCGGAAGACCCAACAAGGCCGAAGCGCCCCTTGGGGCCCGGCTATTCAATGATTCAAGGATCATTGAGGGCCAAGGGCGCTTCGGAATGGCGCCCCGATATGTTATTACCAGCAAGGGCGCTTCGGGCGGCCGTCACCGCCGCTAGTGGTGCTGCCAGCGGCAGATTATCGTGGTTCACGGAAAAGGCCATATCTCGGCCGTTCCTCCACGGAACGATGTGATTCTTGGTGCGTTGGAAAGCTGGGAAGATGAGCTATGTGATGCTAAGGCAATAACGCTCATCCCAAGCCCATACGGAGCCGCGCACGGCTCGGTGACCTCGGGTCGCCTAGGACGTGTCATCATGTACATATAGTCTTGTATGTTGACACTTGAATAAGAAGTACAGTTTACTCCCACTGTGCCACACGTGTTCCCGTGCTCCCCCAAGACAATCCTACACTTCCGCAACCCCGGGAAGGTGTGCACCGGCCTCCCCTTGGTCGCCGTTGCCGCCGGTTGGT
>SZWC01005385.1:9451-27409 GCA_023375785.1 Penium margaritaceum | reverse complement strand
CCCCCCCCCCCCCCGCCCCCCCCCTCGCTATTCGCGAATACTGCGGTCCTCGCAGGATTCGCGCGAAACTTCGAGGCTCGCAGTTTCCGCGGAAATTGCGAGGGAGGGGGAGTGAGGCGACCTCGCTCGAGCGAGGCTCGAGCGACCGATCGACCGGTCGCCAACGAGCGGGCGATCTAGCGGGGTCGGCGTCGATCCCCGGTCGTTTGCCGGTCGGCGGTTGCTCGCAACCTTTAGATGCGGTGTGGTTGATCAGGGGAGGTTTGTCCAAACTGCTCCGCCAGCCAGGAAGACGAAGACCGCGTCACTTTGAAGTTGTGGTCCCGTAACTGTGCAGTTGTCAGGGAAGTTAACAGAAACGCCCAAGTCGCTGGAGAAGAAGCTGAAAAGTCGGCAGGAAGTTGCGAAAACTGGCTGGGGCAGTTTTTTAGGCCGTTTTTGGCAGGATGGAGGTGGAAGTTGCCGGTAACTTCCAAAGCAGAGGATGTGGGAGTTCCCACATCCACTCATGGTGCACCTGGAGGGTCAGTTGAAGTCCTCCAAGCCCACTATAAAAGCCACTAACTGTGGCATTGGAGATCCATCACTCTGAAGTAAAGCCGTGAGGATTTTCTCTGGATTTTCTTGCTCATGTCCTGTGGGGATGGAGCGATCCTTTTCCTCCAATATGAGGCTGAGTAATGTCATGGCTGAGGAAAATATTTTTCTCGATGGCGAGATCAATGGAAATCCTCCATCAGCTACTACGACACGAGGAACACCTCCGAAAGGCACCACCGACGGATGATTTTCCACTGTCAAGTTTTGCCCATGTGGAATGTGATGATGAAGACAGCTGGAGGCCTGGTTTTGTGGACGCTCCGAGCGACGAAAACTTTTTCTCGCCTACTCGTTCACTTCCCGTGCTTCCGGAAGAGGCACAGATGCAGCAGGTGGCGGAGGTGGTGCCCGCGAACGTGGGACTAGTGGAGTCATCAACTCCAATTCTGCCGATGGGTGGAACACAGACAAAGCCTTCTTGCAAGATCCAAGCCATGGATATTCTTACTTTGCGTCTGGGTGTGAGACGAGGAAGACGTCATTCCTTGGCTTCGTTGTACGAAGACAGTATTGCGACAAGCGTTGTGACAATGGTTGGAGATCACACGGATGAAGGCACCGCTGGTTCGGTGCCTCCAGGGTACACCGCGCGGCAGTGGGCATGGCTTTGGCGGCAAAGGCAGCTTAGGATCCGCCGATGGGCGAGGGATCCGACAGTGGAGATCCTGTCATATAGGCCGCTCATGATACGAACACCTCAGAGAGGTGGTGGTCGTGTAGGGTCTTCCCATTGAGCTTGTTAATTTGTGACGATGGATGTTGGCTCCTTTGATGTAATGCTGACCTTCGAACTCATTGATGATGATTTTTTTTACCTTGTGCTTTCTGGAAATATTTTCTAGCTCCAGAGGAAGTGGTGGGCAATGTCGCCGGCCTTCACAAGGCGAGGAGAAGTGCTGAACGCCTTCATCGGGACGTTGAACATTTGGCAGCACCTTGTCGGCAAGGGGGAGTGGTGCCACCCAGAAGCTTTGTTTGCCATAGCAATCGACAAACTGGTGAGTTGTGTCTGAAAGCGTCGAATGGTTGCGCCATGACTAGCTCCGACAGCTAGCATTGTGTAAAGTGTTGCAGCCGTGTCCACTGCCGTTGCGGACGAATCTCCTGCAGATCCAACTTCGTTAGCTGGTAATGTGACAAGTGTTGCAGCCGTGTCCGCTGCCGTTATGGATGAATCTGTTGTCGCTCCGGCTTCGTCAGTCCGTTGTGTGTGGAATTCTTCATCCGCGTCCGTTGTTGTAGACAAATCTGCTATCGATCCAGCTTCGTCACTTGGCAATGTGCACAGTGATGCAGCCGTGTCCGCTTTTGTTACGGACAGATTTGCTACCGCTCCAGCTTTGTCAGCTGGCTGTGTGTAGAGATTTGCAGTCGTGCCCGTTACTATTGAGACAAATCTGCTTCCACTCCAGCTTTGTCACTTGGCCATGTGTAAAGAGTTGCAGCTGTGTCCGTTGTCGTTGCGGACAAATCTGTTGCCGCTCCAGCTTCGTCAGCTGGCAATGTGTAGAGTGATGCATCCGTGTCCGCTGCCGTTACGGACAAATTTGCTGTCGCTCCATCTTTGTCAGCTGACACTGTGTAGACTGTTGCAACCGTGTCTACTGGCGTTGCTGACACATCTGTTGCCGCTCCAGCTTTGTCAGCTGGCACTGTGTAGAATTTTGCAGCCGTATTTGCTGCCGTTGCAGACACATCTGCTACTGTTCCAGCTTCGTCAGCTGGCAATGTGTAGAACGTTACAGCCGAGTTTGCTGCCTTTGGACATTGACTTGTTGCTTCTTCAGCTTCTTCAGCTGGCGCTATGTAAGATGGAGTACATAAATCTGCTCCTTGTGCCCGCCGTGTGACTTGTTTGTGCAAGCATTCGATGTCAGCCTCAAATTTGAGGCGGAGATCCCAGAGACGCTGGGTGAATAGAGATTGGAGTGTAGAGATGTTCAATGTCTGCTGCACGTCCTGGGAGGGTAGGCTTGTGGTAAAAGCCTGCAGTTGAACGGGTTGGAAATCAGTAACCACGTCCACATTGTATATATCTTCTGCCTTGCTGTCCATGATGTTGCGCCTGTCGTAGAGCCTTTCTTGTCTTTGAAGGCCGTTGGCGTGCTCTGATACCATGTTAAGATTTGCGGAAAGGTGGATGGGTGAAACTGGATTGAAATCTGGAAGGGCAAGACGTGGACGGATGAAACTGAAATATCTGTAGGAATTTGTAGATCACATAGAGATGTACATGAAGAGTTACCTGAACCAGCTGCGAGGATATAGCCACAAGTGTACACTTGTGGACCCACAGGGTACCCACCCTGGATGCCTTGAGACTAAAAACCAGACCTGTAACAGATAACTTATAGAGCCACTAGCTTGCACTGAAGAAGGCGCAGGCCTTTGTAGGAGGTGCGTCCTAAGGCACTGGCTGCAGTGTCAGAGGTTGAGGCTTGTAGCGGTAGACTCTGGAGGCATCAGAAGGAATCTGATGATGAATGGAGGCATTGTCAAGGCATTATGGACTGAACAGACTGAGCCCCTTAAGTAGTCCTGGGAGGGCCTCCTTGGAGGCTCTGGCCTTGGAGGTTGTAGGTAGTTACATAACCACCTGGGTGGTTACATAACCACCCAGGCCAGCTGAAGAGTCACCTGGAAGATGAAGGGTCACTGGCAGCTGGAAGGTCACTAGCAGCTGAAGAGCCACTGGAGGTTGAAGATGCATTAGTAACTGAAGGGTCACCAAGAGGTTGTAGGAGGTTGTAGTAGGGAGTTGACCAACTACCCTTCAGCTAGAAGCTAAAGGGTTTTAGCCTCGAAGGGCCTCCAAGTGCACCTCAGATGTTGTAAAGGCAGGGATTTGAACCTAGCCTCTCTCCATTTAAGGAGGTGAATTTTTATCCCTCCAAAGTGGATAAAATGCACCACAAGACGCATTTTGGCCAAACCCGGCCATCGAAACTTGGTAAATCACAACACTCCTCACATATTTTAGTAGTGCTCAAATTCTTGTAGTCTCTTGGTCTTGTTCTTGCTTTGTTATTCTAGGCTTTTTAAGTTTGCCTAGTGACGTGATTCATAACTTTGGGTGTTGATTAGAATCCACAAAATTGAACGAACTATGATGACTTTGATTAATATTTTTTTTGTACCACGTGATTGTGCCGACCGTGACGGCCTCGAAAGATAGAAATAATATCTACAATTCCCTCGCCGATCATGGGAGCAAGGTCAATGTGGGACGAGGTTGTGTGGTGACCAAAACAAGGATCTTCACGTATTAATTACACAAGCGATACAATGTCAATAGAAAAACTCTCCCAGACCCACAAGGGCAAGGATGTGATAGCCTCACCACATGCCCTTAGCGGACTCTAAACTTTTGGAGCCACCACTACAAGCACCATCGCCAAACCAAAAGGCAACAGTATTGCTCAAGGCAACCCTCATTAAACTCGGCCACACCGAGAAGCATGTGAAAGTTAAAAACGTGCTCAAGGAGCACGTCGATTTACACATGAGCGACTCGTACACGATGGAGGACACGCTCGAGGAGGACCACATGAGGGTGAAGCCTAATTAATGTTGGAGTGAAGCGCTAACTGCGCTGGATTGATGCTTAAACAGGGCACTATTGTTTCTTAATTTGAAGATACTTACAAATAGTTGCAGAATTTTATATGACTTGCCGATAAAATTCCTTTAGGGAAATTTTCATTATCCAAGCCAACTGACTAATGGTTTACAATCCTAGGTGTTGTGTTCATGCTTGGGAGTGTAAGTAGCTACATTAGGAAATCCGAGGGAGAAGTGACCACCTTGTTTTTCTAACCTACGTTCCACGACTCAAAAACTACCTCAGACGAGGCAGGTTCGAGGATGCAACCCTATGAGGTGTACACTTGGAATTGTACAAGCAACACCGAGGTCATCTGAGCCAGTACACGACCTCATTCATGAATCACTTCATCATCAACGCATTGTCCAATGCTGATCAACGCTTTACTATATGAGCAGGTAGTAGTGTTGAGACTGCTACCTACAAGGAAGTAGAGGGAACTAGTCTCAACCAAGAGCAAAAGTATAAAAGGAGGGGCTGGTAGCCGTCACATCTTCTCTTAACATCCTAGAGCATCTTACTGTCAGCTATCACCAACGAAGTTAGCCTTGTGACTTAGTACCCTATTTCAAGTCTTGCTAGAGTTCTCCTAAATTAACCGAGTTAGCCTGGCAACACTTCCAGCGTAGCTAGGAGGCACCTTGACTTCTTGAAGGCCTGTCTACTTATAAGACGTGCCAAAAATCTTGCCCATGGCTGGATACCTTGCAAGATGTAACGCCCATTTTGGGCTAGGAACAAAGTCAGAGCTTTGCACTATACATATGTTGTTGTGAGGCTAGTACATAGTACTAATCTACACGTACTTTTGTATTCTTATAGTACAATCAAATTCCCACAAAAAAATTCAAGCTTTCACACCTTGATTTTGCCACCATGTACATGTCTAGTTAAGCACATCAGGGTCCTACCACGTCAGCAAGGCCTACTCAGCCTTTTTGTAAGGGTGAAGAAATTTAACAACAAAGAACACGACGCTGATGAGGGAAAAGTGATGAGAATTGTGGTCATTGCCACTATCGTACGACAAAATTGGGCTAATCACTTAAGAGAGTCAAGACGCTCCCGGAATCGCTTGGAGATGTAAACAACGAGGTTACCAGTACTGGCAAAGGCACCAAAAACATCCATGTGATAAATTCGCACGAGAACAAGCCAGATGACCTCAACGTGAAAACAATTCACACTAACCATTAAAGGCTTGCTGATTTTGCTGTCATGATAATAGGCTGACTCAAGATCATCCACAACATTGGACTTCTAGCACTACCCGGATGAGTGGAGATGAGCCCCTCTTCTTATGATGTGGATGCTAAGGGGGAAACCAGCACCCACTTGAGCTTCATCATTAACAAAAGCCTCCTCTTAAAGGTGGGACTCCCTAGAGGCGTGTACATAAACCATACCCTGTAGCAATGGGTAAATGTACCTGCACAACATGATGCCCTTGAAGTTATCACCAATACTCTAATGGCATCAGACTTAAAGTTCACATTCGCTAACCTATTGGCCCACATCGGGCAGAGCATCATGAACTTCGACCGTGATTTCCATCTGTTCTGATGTCCGCTCATGAGGCAACTCCTCTATGTGACCACCTCTATAATACGTTATAAAGCATGACCCTGGTACAGATGTAGCAGGTTCTGATGTTACTTCCTGTGATAGTGAGGACGTACCTACCTCGACGACTTTGGGGCGATTCATGAACACATCCTTCCTCCATAGAATGGAGATCTTCCGAAAGGGCGTGACGTTTACCAATTTGCTGAATCATATGGAGTATGTTTTTTGTGTCCACAAGGTGCCACTCAGTCAAAGGGACAACTTGACCACATCTTGACTTGAGGGCATGCTCTTTACATACGTGGTCAAGAATTGGGATACGCAACAACCACACCTTCAGTGGCAACCCATTCAATGGAAGACCTTCTACACCATCATATGCAAGAAGTGTACCAAGCATGAGGTAGCATAGTGTGCCATCCATAAGATGGTATTCTGGTAGATGGATAGCTCGTTTAAGGCCTACTTGAGTGAGTTCACCGCACTCATGGAGGAAGCCAAAAGTTTCACCAAGGGCGATTGGTCCCAAAAATTCAAGTTACCAGAGTGCTTTTATTGGAGTACTTGCGTAATGGTCTGGCTAGTGAGAAGTTAAAAGACAAGACCACCAGACCAACCTGGTCGGCAACCGACCAGTCTTGGAAAAGCGAGAGGGGTTGCATGACTATATAAGTGAAGTGCATTTGTTAAACTTGAAGCACTACTCAGATGTACATTTGAACATGCATGTATAACAAGGCCGTGACATGCACATGGAATTTTTGGTGTTAGTGGGTTACTTCGACAGCAGGGCGAGTCAAACGCAAGTAGCCTACGAACCCTCCATCCCTGAGGGCTGGTGGGCACAAGGCCCCAACCACGACAAACACAAGGTTTAGGAGGCGCGTGAGCGTAGCAACAAAGCCTCCGACAATGGAGTTTGCCACAACTACATATAGACTTGTCACTTTAAGGTTTAGTGCCCTGAAGGTACTCGTGGTGAATAAGAGGTAGCGATGTTAGCCGTACCTGCTGCATCTTGTCGGGATGGCGCAGCAGGAGGCCGCGGACAGGACCGTGGATACGTTCGCGGTCGCGGCAACAGGTCCATCCGTGGTAACGAAGAAGGCCATGGTACATGTTTTTTCTACTCCTGAATGATGTTAATGGGGACTACTTGGAGGTAAAACTGGATCACAAGTGTGGGTTCATGTTTTCATATAAGAATGATAAAAAATTTGAGTTTTTGACAAGTTCATATGTCTTTGTTGTTTTCTCCCCTCTTATTTAACCTCATTCTTCACTTGCTCACCGTCATTTCCCACTTAACTTTGCATCTCTAGGCAAGATGCATGATTGAACATACTTTGTGGTGGCGACACCAACCATTGTGCAAGATTTGTACGCCGTAGTCATTACAGCAAACACCCTCAAAGCGATGCGTTCAATCATGTTTGCAATATCTTTGTGAATGGTTTTGACAAAGTTGATCTCGAAAATTAAAAAGAGCTATCCAAATTAACTCGTGTCCAAAAGATGTAGACTTGATTATGTGAATCTTGAAGTTTATGGTGTCCACCATACATATTCAGTGTTTACCTCAAACTTAGCTTATCGTCGTCCAGCTTGTTCACTCGGAAGAGTAGAGGTAACATGATGATGCAGTTCAAAGGAAACCTAACTAATGCTAATATGAACATACTAGCTGAAACTAGAGTGGATGACTCCTCTGTTAACCTTGGCTTTTCTTGATAGAAAGGACTGAAGTGTGAGCTATAACATGGCCTAGTTGTTGTCAGCGACAATCAAATGGTACCCGTGATCATTAATAGTATAGTGAAAATTTGCATTCAAGGATACACACAGAGTGTCACGTTGAAGGTATTAAATCTTCTTGACATGTTTGACATGGTGCTAGGCAATCCCTAGCTTTACATGAACAAAGCTATGATGTGTTTTGAATGAATGTACTTGATCCTTTGAAAAGGAAAGCATCAGTTTGCATTGATTCCAAGTAAAAACTGTCACTAACCCAACTCATAGTTTATGCCAGCTTGTTTGCAATGCAGGTCAAGCGATATATTTGACAATTTTCTCGATTAGTCTTGTCTCAGCTCTAGAAATTAGAGGAAAAAGTGAAGGCAGTCATGCCAGAACAGATCAGATATCTATTTACGGAGATCTCAAATGTATTCCAAAACCCACCGATTGGGCTTCCACCACAACGACACATGGAGTACATGATTCCGCTTCAAGTAGATGTGACCCCTTTGATCAGATCCATGTATCACCTTTATCGAATAGAGATTTGAGAGGTTGAATTCAAATTCAAAGAGAATTTTTTAAAACGCTGGGTTGTGCCATGCGACTTGTCGTACTGTGGTATGATCCTTTTTTCAAATAAAAGCACGGTGGTTCACGCATCTCTGTGGATTATCGGGAGTTGAACGAGCTAATGGTGAACATTAAATTCCCCTTACCACGAATTGTGGACCTATTTTGACAAAATCCTTAGTACCATGACCATTTTGTCCCTGGATTTATCTCCAGGGTACTATCAAATCTACATCATGAAAGATGATGTGCCTAAAACAGTGTTTAAAATGCACATGGAACACAACAAGTTCCAGGTTTTGTGCTTTAGGCTAACAAACGCCCTGACAACTTTCCAACGAGGAATGAACTCAATGTCTCCCAAGAAACTTACTCGGTTTGTCCTGGCTTACATACACAACATCCTGCTTTTCTCAAGATCAATAGAAAATCACATAGAACATGAGTGTGATGTCCATGCGATCCTTAAAGAAAAGTTTCGTACAAGGGTACTTGACTTTGGTTGCACCGCTAACTAGGCTCCTTGAAAAAGACATGCAATAGGAATAGACATCGGATTGCAAGAGAACGTTTCTCAAAGTCAAACAATTTCTATCCAAAGCTCTTTGCTAGCAAATTCTACATGATATAGAATGTCCATGGAATGAAAATCAATGTGACAGATGGGCTAAGTCAACATGATATAGAAATTAAAGCAACCACCAAATACACCAACTGACTTCGGTGGTTGCTTTAATTTGTATATCATGTTGACTTAGCCCATTTGCCATATTGATATCCATGGTATAAGTCAACATGATATAGAAATTAAAGCAACCACCGAAGTCATTTGGTGTATTGAGGCCATTCTAATAGTTGCAATAAAAATATCAGACTCCACTACACCCCTACGACAAGTACCCCAAGAGATTATCCACTTAAATGACTTTGTGAATAGAATTCAGATGGAATACTATGTGGAATCTCGGTTCCAATACTATCTGAGTCTGGACAGATACGCAGGTAGAGGGTGTAGGAATATTCTGGTATAAAAAACTAGTTTTTGTGCTAGACTTGCAAGAACTTTGAGCAAAGATTATCTCATAATTCTATGAACTACCCGTTGCAGGTCATATAGAACCTCAAAAGACCGGACAGGCACTTTCTGACCACTATTAGTGAGCATGATGGAGTATCAAACTTGTAAGCATTACATGAAATGTGATCCATCTCTCTTGAACAAGGCAAGTAAGAAAACATCTTCTTGATTCCTCTAACAGCTTGCCATCCTTGGGACTCCATGGGAGTGCGTCAGCTTGGACTTATTCACTTGCTTTTCAGACAAGGCCTGTAGCCAGGATGTAATACTAGTGGTTATTGATGTTTTTACGCAGATGACACACTTAATTCCAACAACCACCAATGTGAACACACTGAAGCCCACTTTTCTTTCCTTTGATGGTATCGTGAAGTATCACGGCTTGTCGTTGCGCACTATCTTTGATCAAGATAGAAATCTTACTAGTAAGTTCTTGAAAAATATGCACAAGTAGTTTGGAAACCAGTACCAACTATTGGCATCATTTTACCCTCAAACTGACAAAACAGAGTGTACGAATCATACTCAAGATCAGATGCTATGCATGTACGTGGACCCTTTGATTAATGACTGGGAAGAATTTCTAGCGCTGTTATAGTTTGTGGTGAAGAATTCAGTGAATGAGTCCACACAATTCATTCCGTTCTTGTTGAATAGTGGTTCACACCCAATAACACCCTCTTCATTGATGAAAAGTGGTAGTACATCAATTTAGATTCCTTCTACTCATGTCTTAACCAAGCAAATAGACTTCTTGTTACATGAGGTGAAAAGGTCATCATCTAGCTGCTCAACAACGACAAAAGATATATGCCAATAAAAGCCGCTATAAGGTCTCGTTTGACATCAGGAACAAAGTGTTACTTAAAACTAATAACCTTCGGTTGAATTTCCATGGACACAGAAACTTCTATCGAAGTGGATTAGGTCATTTCTTATTGTTTTACACATCAGACTAGTGGCATAATGATTTCGGCTTCCGTTGACCATGAATATACATTACATGTTTCATGTGAGCATACTCGCTCCAAACATGACGCCACAAATTGTTGAGCCACCACTGACAGTCCATATTAGTGACGGCCAAAACAAGATTCTTCGCCTACTTTTACACTGAGAGAGTACACTTTGATCGTAAGATGTAAGAGAATTCATTCTTTATTAGGTAGGGTGTAGTGATGAGGGATAGAGTGAGAGTAAGAGCGAAGTATGAAGAAGTGAAATCCGTGAAAAATCACTGATTGAGTCTCGCATGTGACAATTTCATGCCGACACATAAAAAGCAAAACTTGTGTTTTTTTAAATGAGCTACAAGTTACAAAACCGGAAAAGCCATGCAAACTCACGAGTTTGAGACAATACTTCTCTCTCTTTGAAACAAGAACAAGGAGGCAAGGTAGAAATACAATTGGGTATTCGTAGAATTGAAATATAAAATGCTCCTTCCATGGGTCGTTGATAACAATTTCCCGCAAGAGTGATGCAAAGGGAACAATCCCTCCAGCAAGCTCTGGATTTCATTGTGCAAATTCCAACGATGACCTAAGTGCAAGAGCTAGAGACATGCTCATTCCACAAATTATCTCTCGGTAAGAGAAAGAAAACTGTATAGAAAAAACCTATTCTAGTGAATTCCGGCTTTGGCGTAACAAATGCCTGACTTATGACTTTGATGCATCCCTTTTTTTCCTTGCATCAGATTATGTTTTCCCCCTCTCTAAATGGAGACAGGCTACATTGCCATGATTTGTTTCTGACCCGTTCTCTGAGGTTACAACTAATGGACCCAAAAAAGGTAAATAACATTTATTCTAGATTGTTTTATCTTTGGTCCTTTGGTCTAACCTCTTTATATTGGGAGATTCGGTCCACCCCTCCCACATCACAATGGTGAGGGGGTGGTTCGCAAACACCCCATTATATGAAGGAATGATTAGTTGCTAGCCACTTGCTGGCCGCTGCCCAGCCGTCTTTTGGTGGGCATGATGGCTCGCGCAAGTTACATGAATAGCCACAAGCCGCTAATCAAGTTGATGGCTCGATTGGGAGTTGAGAAGCCATCCGGGCCTCAAGAGACCCACAACCATGGTGAGATCAATGGCATCCTACCCTCGTCCGTGCTTGGCCTCCTTGCCAGTGAGAGCAAGCGAGGATGAGGGATGGAATGAGCAAGCAAGAGTGAGAGAGCGAGGTAGGTATTTGGCACAGAACTTCCTAAAGAACCTAACACGTGAAAATTTCATGTCATCTTGTTAAAAACAAAACTCGAGTATGTTTAGTATAAATTTTGAGTTTTGAACATGAAAAACTCATGTGAATTCACCAGTTTGGTGTGATACCCCCCTTGTTTGGGACCAAGAATGAGGCAAAAAAGAAAAATGAAAGGGCCAAATAGCTCGCATACCCATAAAACACAAAGTATGACTCATGCGCTTAGCACCAGGAAAAAACTTAAAAGCCTAGTAGAAAATCATGCTCGCTTACACCATGCGTCGACAGGCAAGCAAGAAAAAAAACTACATGGGGTCATCCCTCCCTCGTAATTGAGAAAAAATGCCCATATTTATTTTTTTAATTTGCTATATACGCAAACCTGTTACTTTAACTGGAAAAAACAAATTAAATCATACCCCAAATTAAATTCAAGGTTTTAGTGTTTTACCTTGTGCGGGCTCTTGTTGGGCCCCGCGGTAGCCGGACACAGCGGGAGCCCGCGCATGCCATGTGTCATCGAGGCATGGCATGCGACTTCGCCATGCATTTTCACCTGTTTTCTTTGGTACTGGCACGGTAGTAGCAGCGGTCGATGGGTAGTTAGGTTATTTTTCGCCGGACGACAGGCCAATAAGAATTTCTACTATTTAGGTATATGTGACTTGTACCAAAAAAGAAAATAGATACTCATAAACTTGAAATATTCGATTCTCCTTACACATATCATAGATGCAAATTGCCCGCATAGTGATACAAAGGGGAAAATCCCTCTATGAAGTCATAGACGCCATTCTACAAACGCCCAAAACAACTTCAGTGTAAGACTTAGAGTCACGTAAAACATAATTTTGTTTAGAGTAGGAAAACCCTCGTGAATGGCTCCACAAAGGTTCTAGCTTTTACACCATGTATAAAACTCAGCTAGTAGCTATAGTAGCAACAAAAATGCAACAAGTTGAAATGACCTTAAAGTGTGTTGAAAAGGTCTTGAGGAGCCCTTTGTCCAATCCCCTCCTAACTTCTCTTCCCAAGGGAGCTACGTGGAGTTTTGTGGGTAGGGTGGGGACTACCCGCTCCCAAACCACCTATTGGGATAGTGCTACTTCCCTAGACCACGGAAACGCAAGACCTAAGATCACCCCAAAAACTCGATACGGCACACCTTGAAGATTTTTGGCGGCTTACCAAATGTCACCGGCTAAAGGGAGACTTTTTCAAGAGGCGCAAGAGGTGCCGAAAGAAGCACAAAGGAATGAAGGCCAAAGAAGAGAAGATCAAACCAGGCAAGAGGAGGTAATGGAAGTAAGTTAAGACAAGAAAGGCAAGGAAGAGGAGAAGTTTTGCCTCTTGTCATCTTTTTTTATATCTTACCTTTTGTCAACGAAAATCACATGTCCCTTGCTATTCCTTTGCTATGGTTGCATGTTCTTGGTTTCTTTAAGTAATCTATTTTTGTGAGTGACGGTTACAGAGATTAGCTTAGAAACATATGATATTGTGCCGGTTGTGGCGGCATAGAAAACAAATTATTTTTTACAACGTGCTTTTGCCAACATGGTGCCCTAGGAACCTAAAATATATACCATGTGATTACCATGTCATGCGTAATAATGTAGAATCATTGAAATCAATTGTAAAGATCCCTCACCAATCGTGATGTCAAAGGGGCAATAATTCTTTGATTTCCTAAGCAATTCTTCCATAAGGAGAACATGCTAGTTTCATGTCGCAACGGAATGGAAAGTACCGTTGCATCCAAGACTAACAAGGGCATGGTGGCGATAGCCTCACCACACGCCCTTGGTGGACTCCAGATTCTAGGAGCCATCGCTGTGAGCACAGTTTTCAAAGCAATAACAATCGTGTCACCTAAGACAACCTGCACTAAACTCTAGAAGACTAAGAAGTGTGTAGAAGCGAAAAAACATTAGTGAGCATATCAACTTACACATGGACAACTTCCACACAACGGAGGACGTGCTCAAGGAGGACCACCCAAACGTGGACCCGGAAAAAGAGTATAATGTCAACAATAGTGAAGGTAACAAGGATCATAATTCTTGCCATATTTATGCAACAAACTCAAGTTGATTCCTCGAGAATAGAAAGTCGCACCTTGAATTAGAAGAATTCGCTACAAGCAACGAGGTGCTAAAAGTAGCCACTCGGGAAGTTCTCATGAGCACAAGCTCGACGATGCCATAATGAAGGAAACTTGCGCCACGTGGTAGAAGCTTCTTAAGAAGATAGCTGAGGTAAAGAGATAAATCAAGGTTAGCACCAACGATGGAAGCATGGCGCTGCTCGGAGGAGTGGGGGATGATTCCCTTCCTACAATGTCACTATCATGGGACATTTCCATGTCGCCTCGAGCGTCTTCACGGCCGACAACTTCCTCCAAAAGGTTTGTGAACCGAGGGGCGCCCGGCGTGACGGTCACACGCCGAGCCCTTGGGAAGAACCTCCCAACCCTCGACCCCTTGGTGTGTGGGCCAGCCCTTGAGATGTTGCACGACCCTCTCCTAGCAGCAAGACCGCTGCTAGTGACCGAGGTTCCCGTCGTGCGACTCTCCCGGCGGCGTTTGCACCAAGGTGCGCTGCGGAAGACTTGTAGAATCGAATGGACGTGTGCGAGGCAATACTTGGAACACAAGGAGAGTTGGGCAAGGAATGAATCCTTTAGACTTGATAGATCAGTACAAGGCAATGTACAGAGTCTCTGGGTAAGATTGGCATGCCTAGAACACCCCTAGGCTTCCTTATGTACCAGCCCCTATGAGCCAGCCGAAAGCTACTCAGCGCCTCGAAGCCCTCTGTCGAGGCGCACTCATGCAAATAACACATGCATCATGTAGTACGCGTCACGAGCTTTCCAACGCACCAAAGAACGCCTCAATCCGTGAAGAAACGGCTAAGTTATGGCCGTTTGAGTGCTCCACGCGNGCCCTTGCTTGCGAATGCAGCTCCAGCCGCTATCCCGAAGCGCCCATGGACCCCCAATGAACCTTGCCTCATTGGCAAAGCGTCCATCCAGGGGCGCTTCGGCTGCAGTGGGCGAGAAAGTCGCTCCGCCGTGCTCGGGGTCGAACCGGTACGTCTCCTGTTTTCTGGAGGTGTGCCTCCAACTTTTGCACGGCCATATCTTTCTCGTCCCTGCACCGAATGACCCGGTTCTTGGGTCGATTTCGCACGGTTTTTCACGTAGAATACAATGGGAGCATCAAATTATGAATCTGACCTCAGCATGATGACGTAATCACCGCCTCGACCGGCGGCTCCCATAACATCACCCCCCCTCCGAGGGCGCACCGCCCCGGTGTGCTCCTGGTACGCTCGGAGGACCGTGTTGACAGCACCGCCCCTGTGGAAATCGGCTTCGGAGACCCAGCAGTTGTGCTCAGGCCCATAGCCGAGCCATTGTACCAGGTACTGCCACCCGTTACCGCGCCGACGGTGCCCGAGAATCTTCTCCACCACATACTCCTCTTCCCCCTCCACCAAGACCGGTGGGGGAGGGGCCTGTCTCCGCGCCGCGAACTGTGCATCCGGCTCCTTGTAGGCCTTGAGAAGAGAAGCGTGGAACACGGGATGGATCCCATAGTGGTCCGACAGCTCCAACTCGTAGCTCACCGCGGACCGCTTCTCCTTGACCGGAAAAGGGCCCACCCACCGGGGCTTGAGCTTGTCGCTGCCCACCCCCGCCAGCTGCAGGTTCCGCGAGCTCANGCTCTGATACCAAATGTGAACCGAGGGGCGCCCGGCGTGACGGTCACACGCCGAGCCCTTGGGAAGAACCTCCCAACCCTCGACCCCTTGGTGTGTGGGCCAGCCCTTGAGATGTTGCACGACCCTCTCCTAGCAGCAAGACCGCTGCTAGTGACCGAGGTTCCCGTCGTGCGACTCTCCCGGCGGCGTTTGCACCAAGGTGCGCTGCGGAAGACTTGTAGAATCGAATGGACGTGTGCGAGGCAATACTTGGAACACAAGGAGAGTTGGGCAAGGAATGAATCCTTTAGACTTGATAGATCAGTACAAGGCAATGTACAGAGTCTCTGGGTAAGATTGGCATGCCTAGAACACCCCTAGGCTTCCTTATGTACCAGCCCCTATGAGCCAGCCGAAAGCTACTCAGCGCCTCGAAGCCCTCTGTCGAGGCGCACTCATGCAAATAACACATGCATCATGTAGTACGCGTCACGAGCTTTCCAACGCACCAAAGAACGCCTCAATCCGTGAAGAAACGGCTAAGTTATGGCCGTTTGAGTGCTCCACGCGTGACGGCCGCTGGCAGCACCGCCAGCGGTGGTCACGGCCGCCCGAAGCGCCCTTGCTTGCGAATGCAGCTCCAGCCGCTATCCCGAAGCGCCCATGGACCCCCAATGAACCTTGCCTCATTGGCAAAGCGTCCATCCAGGGGCGCTTCGGCTGCAGTGGGCGAGAAAGTCGCTCCGCCGTGCTCGGGGTCGAACCGGTACGTCTCCTGTTTTCTGGAGGTGTGCCTCCAACTTTTGCACGGCCATATCTTTCTCGTCCCTGCACCGAATGACCCGGTTCTTGGGTCGATTTCGCACGGTTTTTCACGTAGAATACAATGGGAGCATCAAATTATGAATCTGACCTCAGCATGATGACGTAATCACCGCCTCGACCGGCGGCTCCCATAACATCACCCCCCCTCCGAGGGCGCACCGCCCCGGTGTGCTCCTGGTACGCTCGGAGGACCGTGTTGACAGCACCGCCCCTGTGGAAATCGGCTTCGGAGACCCAGCAGTTGTGCTCAGGCCCATAGCCGAGCCATTGTACCAGGTACTGCCACCCGTTACCGCGCCGACGGTGCCCGAGAATCTTCTCCACCACATACTCCTCTTCCCCCTCCACCAAGACCGGTGGGGGAGGGGCCTGTCTCCGCGCCGCGAACTGTGCATCCGGCTCCTTGTAGGCCTTGAGAAGAGAAGCGTGGAACACGGGATGGATCCCATAGTGGNAACTCGTAGCTCACCGCGGACCGCTTCTCCTTGACCGGAAAAGGGCCCACCCACCGGGGCTTGAGCTTGTCGCTGCCCACCCCCGCCAGCTGCAGGTTCCGCGAGCTCAGCAGCACCTGTTGTCCCACCGAGAACTCCTCGGCTGTCCGGTGCTTGTCCGCTTGCCGCTTCATCTGCTGCTGTGCCTTGTGTAGCGCCTCGCGTACACCGCGCCACACCTCTGTGAAGTCACTTGTAAACTGTTGCATCGCGGGTAGATCCGACCCCGTTGCCATGTCTGAGGGACATGCAGGCTGCACCCCATACACTACCTCAAAGGGAGACCGCCCCGTAGAGGCATGCACTGCTGAGTTGTAGGCAAACTCAGCCACCGGGAGCTTGCATTCCCATCCCTCACCATCCGGCTCCAAGATCCCCCGCAGTAGCTGCTCCATGGTTTGATTGGTGCGCTCAGTTTGGCCATCCATTTGGGGATGGTAGGCCGATGAAAGAGCCACACGGGTGCCTAGCTTCTTGAAGAGTTCCTCCCAAAACCAGGAGGTGAAGCGCGGGTCGCGGTCCGAGACCATGCACTTCGGCACCCCGTGCAGTTTGATGACGTGTTGCAAGAGGAGTTGAGCCGTCTCTGCTGCCGTGACCTTCTCCGCACATGGAATAAAGTGCGCCATTTTGCTGAACCGNAGCTGCTCCATGGTCTGATTGGTGCGCTCAGTTTGGCCATCCGTTTGGGGATGGTAGGCCGATGAAAGAGCCACACGGGTGCCTAGCTTCTTGAAGAGTTCCTCCCAAAACCGGGAGGTGAAGCGCGGGTCGCAGTCCGAGACCATGCACTTCGGCACCCCGTGCAGTTTGATGACGTGTTGCAAGAGGAGTTGAGCCGTCTCTGCTGCCGTGACCTTCTCCGCACATGGAATAAAGTGCGCCATTTTGCTGAACCGGTCCATCACCACCAGCACCATGGTGTTGCCCGTTGTATTCCGTGGAAGACCCCCCACAAAATCAAGTGAGATGTCCGTCCACGGACGTTCCGGCACCGGTAGCGGCTGCAGCTCCCCTGGCGCCCGTGCCCTCCGCGACTTGATTCGTTGGCACGTGTCACAACTGCTCACGTACTCCTTGCAATCTGCTCCCATCGTCGCCCACCAATATTGGCGCGCAAGCGTCTTGAAGGTCTTGTCGTGGCCGAAATGACCACTATAGTGCGAGTCGTGCGCCTCCTCCAGCAACGCCTGTCGTAAAGACACACTCCGCGGCACCACAATCTGGTTCCCCTTCTCACGCCGCCAATACTGGCCGTCCCACTTGCATCCCTTCACCGTACTTCCGGCAAAGTCCTCGTCCTCCGCATACCCGTGTGCAAACAGGCTGCGGATGATTGGAGATCCCGCCAGCACCGTGATCGCACGCACGCCCAAGTCCGGGCGACGCGAAAGCGGGTCCGCTGGGTTGATCCTTCCAGGTTTGTACTGGATCTCGTAGTCAAAGCCACCCTCCAGTAGCTCCATCCACCGTGCTTGACGACGACTCAGGTTGGGCTGCAACTTGAGGTACTTGAGCGCGTAGTGGTCCGTGTGCACCACACACCGCCGCGCCTCAAG
>SZWC01005384.1:98462-120230 GCA_023375785.1 Penium margaritaceum | reverse complement strand
TTTAAAATCTGTTTGCCGAGGGAGTTTTGCTTGCCCCTCGAGCTGACCGCGGTCAGGGGCGCCACCACCGCACCCGCATCGCCTGAGTCAGCTTTCCTCGGTGTCTAGAGTTCTCCGGAAGAATGGCACCACGGTGTTTGAACCGTCGCGGACAGAACTCCGACCCCGTTTGCAACGTTTGAACTGGGAAACCGCCTGTTCCTTTCTGAAGAAAGCCGAGAGCCCCATAAATTCTCTGCACGCCCATCAACGTCAGCGCCAGCGTGGTCTGCTTGTTCACGCCTTTGGGCCCACATCGAAACGAACCAATCGTGAATCGCTGGACCATCGAAAAAGTAACAGTATCTGTCCTGCATCGTGTATGACAGCCCAATCCACATCACCAAACCAATGAAACAACGAGGCCGACCACCCTGCTCGTCAGCACCATGTGACGGGCTCATCGAGCTCGCACAGCCGCGCACTGCTCGACGCCTGCGCTTCGACGTCATCGGGAACAGGCGGATGACTCCGCATGCGTACCATGCACGCGGTTGTCATATGGGCCGCATGTATGACGCAGCAATTTCTTCCAATCCTTACCTCCCAATCCTCCAACAAAGGACGGATGGGCAGTCTGAAAATTTTTTAGGTGTGCCATCGGATGCCCTCGGTGTTGCATGGTATTACACTGGGAACTCAGCGACCTGCTCAATGTCCGGATGTACTAACGGTTCGTGATTCGGGTGCTGACCTGAACAACAGGTTACTTGCCCGGATAAAGGGCACTAATGCTCTGGTGCCCATAGTTTAGGTCAATAGATCCGCGGTGTCCATAGTCGAAAACGAATCTACTTGTCTATGGTCGAAGATGATGTGTTAGCGATGTCCATAGTTGAAAACATAATTACACCTATATCCGTTTTTTTCATTCAGTGAGCAAAAACCAAATCACATGAACGTTCAAAATACTCGAGTGTCCATGGTTTCGGTCGATAGATCAGCGCTGTCGGGAAACGACATGACATCGGTGCCCCTGTTTTCCAATGTGCGACCGGAAACGGAATTCGACTTCGCTTTTGAGGTTAGACGTCGCCGACTTCGAAAGCGAAATCGGCGACTTCTGACACCGGCGTCACCTATGTCAGAAGTCACCATGTTGCGAGTTTTGGAGTTCGCATCTGCGAACTCCAAAACTCGCAACAGGGTGTGCCGCATCTCACAAACCCCCCCCCCCCCCCCCCCCCCAAACATCCAACAAACCCCCTATTGACGCTGGGGGGTTTAGGTTCTATTGTTTTACTTGCTCGGGCATATGCCGGGCTCCTCGGTAGCGGGACCAGGCAGATTCCCTTTCGTCTATCACACGAGCGCCGCATTTTGCAAACCCCCCCAAACCTACAACAAAACCCCTAGTTTAAATGGGGGGATTAGGTTTTGTTTTTTGGGGGTGTGACCCTATACCCATCGAGTTCTCGGTAGATCCGCCATATCCACGGACTGCTCTTTAACAACGCCATATCCAGCAAATTTTAACTTGAACACCGGTACATCCACAGATCGAGGAAAAACGACGTGTCAAAGAAAGCGTGCGAACACCATGTCGTCGTTGAATGAAATGTAGCGTCGAAGTGATGATGTCATCATGCCCCTTGAACAATCACAAACCCCGCTTTCGTGGTGTTTGTGATTGTTCGAGGGAGGGGTTTGCGTGGATTTTGCGAGAGGGGTCCAATACACCCCATGCGTTGAAATGGAATCTGCGCCAAAAATAAACCATCAACCCTGAATGTGATTCAGGGTTGGGCTTGAGAGTTTTTGTCTCGCAAACCAAATGTGTTTTGTGTGCCATGAAAAAAGCCAAACGTCTGAAATGGGCGTTTTCGCTCAATCACGATCGAGCGATGACCCTTTTTCTTCAAATCCTTTTTCGACGCGCAAACCCCCTGTTACGATGTAGGGTTTTACGTTTGGACGGAGTAGTTATATACCCATCGTTTCGCCAGATTTAGCAGCGATGTCCATGGTTTTTAACAAAATAACAGCGATGCCCATATTTGTCCTTCTTGGGCACGACTGTCATATTTCTCATGTATTCACCGAATTCGACATGGATTTCGACTTCGACGGCGGAGCCGAACTTCGCCCGCCATCGCGAGCTCGCAGGAGGGGTTCCGCGGCGAACCCTCCCTGCGAGCTTGCGATGACACTGCCAAACCCCCTATTTAAACTAGGGGGTTTTGCCGTAGGTTTGGGGGGGTTTGCGAGTTGCGGTGCACGTGTGATAGAAGAAAGGGAATCTGCCGGGCCCCGCTACCGCGGGGCCCGGCAGATGCCCGGGCAAGTAAAAAAATAAAACCCAAACCCTGCATTTAACCTAGGGGGTTTGTCGTAGGTTTGGGAGGGTTTGCAAGACGCGGCGCACGTGTGATAAATGAAAGGGAATCTGCCGGGCCCCGCGGTAGCGGGGCCCGGCAGATGCCCGGGCAAGTAAAAAAATAAAACCCAAACCCCCCAGTGTCACTAGGGGGTTTGTCGGATATAGGGAGGGGTTTGCGATATGTGTGTTACCCTGTCGCGAGTTTTGGAGTTCGCAGTTGCGAACTCCAAAACTCGCATCACGTCGACTTCTGACATCGGCTCGGCCGGTGTCAGAAGTCACCAATTTCGCTCTCGAGGTCGGCAGTCGCCGGCCTCGAGAGCGAAGTCGAATTCCGTTTTCGGACGGATATTCGAAAACATGGGCACCGTTGTCATGTCGATTTCGACTATGGGCAGCGCTGCTAAATCTGGCGAAACAATGGGCACCGGAGCATTTGGTACCTTTACGTTTTGCGCGAGCCACGCCCGCACAAAACATACAAAACCCAAAATCGTTATAGGGGTTTGCGCGTCGATTTTTTTTTTTAAAAAGGGTCATCGCTCGATTGCGATCTCGCAAGGGAGCGATGATCGCGATCGAGCGATGGTTACATGACCCTCCTCGCCATGCTCGATCAGCGACGCATGTCGCTGATCGAGCATGGCAAGCGAGGCTTGATACCTGGTTCTTTTTTTTTTGAAGTGCTGGATATGGCATATATAAAATTCCTCTCATGGATATGGGAGTGTCCGCCCTTCGGGATCATGGATATCCTTGTTATTTTGCCCTTTACATTTTTTCTTGCCTGGGCACCTGCCGGGCCCCGCGGTAGCCGGGCCCCGCAGATTCCCTTTCATGTATCACACGTGCTAAGAAGATTCACCACAGCTTCCTAGCAATGCTGCTGCTGACGTGGCGACATAGACCGGTCAGCTTAACGCACTGACATGCAAGCGGGTGCGAGAACAGCAAGGGTCAGGCTAGGAGAGACAAGATAAGTCTCAGAAGCTGCATTACAGTGAATGTGCAGAGAGAGGTGACAAATGACAGGTCCACAGCATAAATAGCCGCCACGGCTCACAGCGGGTGGTGCACGCGGCGGCACCTGTCGGTCCTGAACCGGCCCAAAACCACTGTTTTGGCCATAACTCTGCGCACAAGCGTCCAAACGGAGCGCCGTCTGATCCTACGGATGCAAGACAAAAAGACGGACACAACGACTGGTCACACGCCTATGTCTGGCAGCAGCCGGAGAGTGTAAGAAAACAAAAATGCAAATCAGCCTGGCAGGGCTGTCCACCGAGAAAATCCTGAAGGTCTCCAAACGCAGTCCGTAGGTCGTGGCAACCCTCTGGTACATCAGGTAGCCTACCAGGCTGCCTCCAGCGGGTGGAGCACCACCTCAGGGGACTCCGTCTCTAGCTGGGTCCGCCTCAGGGATCTGCACGAGCATGGACACGGTCGAGTGGTCACAACCAACTGTACAACTGTGTATGACTGACAGCATCACAACACTCCCCCATGACCCGATGGTACGCATGTCCATACACGTGCAGAACGTGTGCCGGTGCAACACAGAGTGCTCAACAGGGTCCCGGACAGTCACCCACTCTCAGACAGGGGTCGCAACCCGACGGAACGAACAGTCCCGAGGAACTTCCCACGAGCCAGTGCCTTGGTCAGAAAGTCAGCGCGCTCCAAGTCTGTGCCCGCCCAGACGATGGAGATCAACTGCCGCTCCACTAGATCGCGCACGAAATGATATTCGATAGCGATGTGCTTCGTGCGTGCGTGGAACATACCAGAGTTCTCAGCGATCGCGAGAGCACTCTGGTTGTCGCAGCGGAGGATGATGGTAGGCACCGACTGACCCAAACACTGAAACAGTCGCTGCAGCCACACTGCCTCAGCGGCGCCCGCACCCAGGGCAACATACTCAGCCTCTGAGGAGCTGCGAGCAATGCACCCCTGCTTGCCGCTGCGCCAAGATACAGCGGTGCCACCAAGCAGGATTACGTAACCCGTGCGGCTGCGTCCATCAGGACTCCACGCTCAGTCGCTGTCGGTGTAGCCATCTACCACAACCGAGCACTGTCTCTGAAAGCAGAGACCGTGATACGGTGTGGAGACCACGTACCGGACGACTCGCAGAGCTACGTGCAGAACGCGAGCCCGAGGGGACTGACTGAACTGTGCGAGTAGGTTGACAGCGAACGCAGTGTCGGGACGCGTGGTCGTCGCCAAGTACATCAGTGAGCCAATGATGCGCAAGTACAGGGTCACGTCCAAACCCTCGCCCAGATCGGCTGGGTCTGTCACCTTCAGAGCGTCCTGCCCGTCGGGAGTGATGGGTGACGAAGCGGCGGGGACAGCGGCAAGGAGCTCAGCAAACCGCTCCCCCACAACCTTTGCATATCGTGCCTGATGGAGGAGGAGTGTCCGTCGACGACGATCACGCACAATCTCCATCCCGAGGAAAACAGCCGCTGGACCGAGGTCCTTCATCCTGTAGGCGGCCTGCAGGACCGCCTTGGCCTCCTTCACGGCCTCCAGTGAAGGGGACGCAATCAGGAGATCGTCCACGTACACCAGAATGGCAGTGAGGTGCTCGGCTGTCCGTCGGATGAAGAGTGACGGGTCGGCGTCGCTCTGGACGTATCCAGCCTGCGTGAGGGTGCGAGTGATCTCTTGGTTCCAGCACCGGGGCGACTGCTTGAGGCCATACAAGGCCTTGCGCAAGCGCCAGACCTTGTTGCCGTCGACCTCAAACCCAGGTGGCTGGACCATGTAGATTTCCTCTTCCAAGGTGCCGTGGAGGAATGCATTGTTCACATCCATCTGGTGCAGTTCCCAGTCATGATGGGCGACTACACCAAGCAGCACGCGAGTTGTGGTCATGCGGCCAACAGGGGCAAAGGTGTCAGTGAAGTCCACCCCCTCAACCTGAGAGAACCCCTTGGCAGTCAAGCGAGCCTTATAGCGGTCCAGTGAGCCGTCAGGCTTCACCTTCTTGCGGAAGACCCACTTGGCCTGCACGAACTTCCGTCCCTCAGGACGGTCGACCAGCTCAAAGGCTCCGTGCTCCTGGATGGCCCTGAGCTCGTCCTCACAGGCGGCTCGCCACTGCTCAGCATCATCTCCTGAGAGAGCCTCCTTTAACGTATCTGGATCGAGGACCGCCAAAGGAGAGCTCCGGGTGGCCAGGACACACGCCTCGCGGGTCGGACGGACCACAACCAGGTCAGTGGCAGCTGCCTGTGCAGCCTCGTGCTCGTCAGCGATCAGCTGGTGTCCAATGGGACAGGCTAGGTGCACCTCCGTGTAGGTGTCTTGGACACTCAGGCCGAGAGCCTTCGTGCCAAGGTCACCACTGTGCACGCTACGCGTGCGTCGTCTGGGTGGTGCAACCGCAGTCGGAGGTGCACGTGAGGCCAGTGGGCGGAGACGTCCACCTGGCCCACGGGAGTAGCCAGAGTCTGAGCTGACCGATGGCTCAGGCATAGGGAGGTCAGGTGCTGTGTCTGGAGACGCTACAGGCGCGGGCAGGTCAGTTGCGGCAGGCGCGGGCAAAGCAGGTGCTGCAGGCGCGGGCGAAGCAGGTGCTACAGGCGCGGGCGAAGTAGGCGCTGTAGGCGCGGGCGAGACAGTCGCGGCAGGCGTGGGTGAGGCGGTCGCGGAGGGCGTGGGTGAGGTAGGCGCTGTAGGCGCAGGCAAGGCATGAGACAATAGGCAGTAGCGGCAGGTGCGGGCAAGACAGTCGTGGCAGGCGCGGGCGATGCAGTCGCGGCAGGCACGAGCGAAGCAGGCGTAGAGACCACAGGCCCGACAGCAATGATAGCCGGGTCAATGGTGATCAGGGGAGGTCCCACCTCGGAGGCACCCCGGACGGACTCACCCTGTGGGACAGACTCCCCCAGCCGACGGGAGGCCTCATAGGTGGGAACGTGAGACGCTGCCTGGGTGAGAATGGGAGACAGGTCGCGGTACGACAGTGCATCAAAGAACAGCGCGTCGCGTGACCCAACAATGCGGTGTCGTCCTGCATCCCAGAAACGCCACGCTTTGGAGCACGAGGAGACATCGAGAAAGGCACACATCCGGCCGTGCGGAGAGACCTTGGACCCCTGCTGGTCCTCGGTGTACCAGACGCAAGCCAAGGAACCCCAGACGCGAGCAAGCCTGAGGTCCGCACGGTGACCGAACCACAGCTCATACGGCGTGACGTGGTCCGGCAAGGGACCATGCGGGAGGCGGTTCCAGACCCACGTCATGTAGGCGAAGCCCTCGAAGGCGAAGGACTCCGGGAGACCGCACTCAGCGCGCATAGCGCGAACCGCGTCCTCCATGGTGCGGTTCCAGCGCTCNGCATCCCAGAAACGCCACGCTTTGGAGCGCGAGGAGACACCGAGGAAGGCACACATCCGGCCGCGCGGAGAGACCTTGGACCCCTGCTGGTCCTCGGTGTACCAGACGCAAGCCAAGGAACCCCAGACGCGAGCAAGCCTGAGGTCCGCACGGTGACCGAACCACAGCTCATACGGCGTGACGTGGTCCGGCAAGGGACCATGCGGGAGGCGGTTCCAGACCCACGTCATGTAGGCGAAGCCCTCGAAGGCGAAGGACTCCGGGAGACCGCACTCAGTGCGCATAGCGCAAACCACGTCCTCCATGGTGCGGTTCCAGCGCTCAGACATACCGTTTTGCTGTGGCATCGTAGGCGCCGAGAGCTGGTGACAGATACCAAGCTCGGCGAAGTGAGTGGTCAGCTCACCGAGATACTCACCGCCGCGGTCAGAACGGAAGGTGTGGAGGGAGTGACGAGACTGACGCTCAGCCATCACGAGCCACAAGCATACCGCAAGAGCGGTATCGCTCTTGTGGCGGAGACAGTAAACCCACCGCATGTGGGTGAAGTCATCCGTGAGGGTAAGGACATACTGACCACGGTCAGCGACAGACTCGACAGGGAGAGGTCCTAGGAGGTCCGAGTGGACAAGCTCCAGGGGACGCTGCGCGCGAGTAACGGAGGCAGGGTAAGTGCAGCGATGCAACTTACCCTGAGCGCAGAACAGACAGTCGGTCTTAGGCGGCTTCTCGAAGGAAGCCGCGTCAAGACCGAGGGCGGGCTGTGTACGGATGAGCTTGGACACAGTGTCCGTGCTCACATGACATAGGCGCCGATGTAACAGGTGCTGGTGGTCAGGAGACAACACCCCCGTGACAAAGACGCGAGCAGACGAGCAAGGGGAAAGGTCAGGGGCAGAGCAGCGTACTATGCGGTACAGGTCATCCACAACAGTGGCCCGCAGCACAACCGTGGAAGTGTCAAGTGCTGTAATCGTGGCATCATCAGAGGAGTGGTGAACGGAGAGACCCATCCTCGTGCAGGCACGGACAGAGAGCAGGCTGAGCTCGAGAGCAGGCACAAAAAGCACGTCAGAAAGGTACACGGGACCAGACGGACCATCAAACCGTACGATCCCTATCCCCTGAACAGGTAGTGACTGCCCAGACCCTGTCCGCACTGACCGAACAGATCCAACAGGACCAAGCACAACAAAGGCGGTACGGTCGCAGGTCATGTGGTGAGTGGCCCCTGAGTCAATGATCCAGTGGCCACTCGCCTCACGATCTACGGTGGTCACGGTGCAACGAGCAACGGAGCACGTTGCCTCCGCTGGACGCTCTGCAAGTATAGCAGGACAGCGGGACAATGCACGACAATGCCACTCATCCAACCACTCTGTGCTGTCAGACTCATCCTCATCAGGCGATGCAGCCCCCCCCACAAGCATGACCACGTGCAATAAACACAGATGGACAGTCAGTCTGTGGACCACTCGGCTGTGACAGCACACTTGCACCTCCCTGAGAGCAAAGTGCCAGCAGTCGACGTAGCTCTGCGATGATCTGGTCCCTCGGGTCTGGCGTAGTGCTCTTTCCAGATGGCGGTAGGCCTGCTGCCGGTGCTGCACCCGAGGTCGCCGCGACACGGGCTGCTGCCCCAGTGCGGATCCACTCCTCGTGGGCTGCCTGAAGACCGCGAGTGATCCTCGCCCAGTCCAGCTCCTGCTGACACTCAGTGTAGCGATGAGGTCCACCGCAGTTGTGGCAGCGGACAGCCCGTCCGGTGCCACCAGAAGGCTGCTGAGGTCCCTTCTTCTTTTACCCCTTCTTCCCCTTCACGACTGCTGCAGTGGCTGTCGGAACACCAGGGGAGGAGGTGGGAAGGGAAGAGGTGGAGCTGGTGGGGGGGAAGGCGGACGATGACGGTGTGGAAGGCGTAGAGGACGTCGCTCCTACTGCTACTGCGGCCATGGTGCCCTGCCGATGCGCGCGGCCTGCCTCGTCAGGCGTCGCGACCTGGATGAAGTAACGCTGTGCCCAGGGCAGCAGCTGCAGGGTATCGGACATGGATGCGAGGACATCCTGGTCGAGGCGGGAGAAGGTGTCAGTGAGCTCAAGGCGCACTCCCAGCATGATGGTGTCCAGCGCCCAGAGCTGAGAGCCGCCTCCGGTGCCCGGGCGAGTGTACACGCGCATGGCCCGACGCCAATAATCAGTTGCTGACTCCGAGGGTCCCTTATGAAGAGAGTGGAACTCGCGAAGGCGCGCGGACCGGGTCGCGTGAGTCTCTGCTACAAATAGGGTCAGCCCCAGCTCCCAGCCGCGGCACGGGTCTACGCCTGCTCCCGTCCCAGGCGCGCCCAAGAAAGGGCGAAAGTCGACCACTGTCTCCTGTGGAACCGCGTACAGCAGTCCACGCATGGCACGCGCTGCCGTCAGGGACTGGAGCGGATCAGCCGTCTGGTACTGGCTGTGGTAGTAGGGCCAGACCCCCTCCGAGTCCGCCCATGCCTGAAACAGCACCTCCTAATAGTCAAATCCCGCTTTGCTGTCGTAGCGAAGCGGGGAAGTCTCGAAGTCCTTGGGTCGTCGCTCCGTGGGGAGCTGGACCTCAGGTGGTACTGGGAGCGGACGTGGGAAGGGCATGAGAGGCATCAACGCTGCTCCCCCAGCGGCACCCGAGGCCTGGTGCGGGTCGGTCTGCTGGTGCTGCTGCTGCTGCCGCTCCGGCTGCTATTGCTGCTGCTGCTGCTGCTGCTGCTGTTGTCTCCTCGGACTGGGCGCCGGCGTCTCAATGCGCAGGCTACTCATCTGTTCCATCAGCCGGCAAAGCCCAGCCTCCCCAGTGGCAGGGGGAGCCTCATCCCACTCCTCGACAATGGACTCTCGTCTCTGCGGAGGGGCGGCAGCGAGACCAACAGACTCCTGGCCCAATGGGGTTGCCTCTCTCTCATTCCCGGGCTGACGTCCCGGAGTCCCAGACAGAGAGACCAAGGCATCGCGAATCTGCCGCAGAACCGCTGACTGCACATCCTGGCGCTGGCGGCGCGATGACTGCTCCACCAGTAGGAAGTCAATCGCCTTTACGCGTGGGCTACGGCCCCCGCTCGTGACGGTGTCTTCCGGCTCCTTGCCCTTGGAGCTGCTTGACTCCATGCTGAGGCGGCGCAAAAGTCGTCCAAACACAGAACTGTCAGAGTTTCTCAAGGAATTGAGACGCTGGCAAAATTTGACTTTTTTGTCAAAAATTTCACCAAGTCTATGGTGACGTCAGCATACTCACTATTGATGTGAGCAGGGGTATGCTGACGTCAGCAGCGGGCTGCGGCCGTCGTCGCTGCCGCTGCTGGTGCTGCTGCGCTATGCTGCTGCTGCTGTGTTGCTGCGCTGCACTGCTGCGGTGTTGCAGCGCTGCCGCTGCTGCGCTATGCTGCTGTTGCTACGCTGCTGCTGTTGCTGCGCAACTGCGGCAACGCTGCGCTGCTGCTGCGCTGCGCTGCTGCTGTTGCGCTGCCGCTGCTGCTGCTGTGCTGCTGTACTGCCGCTGCTGCTGTGCTGCTGCTGCGCTGCTGCGCTACTGCACTGTTGCGCTGCCGCTGCTACGCTACGCTGCTGCGATGCGCTGCTGCTGCTGCGCTGTCGCTGCTGCTGCTGCGCCGCCGCTGCTGTTGTGCTGCTGCTGTGTTGCTGCGCTGCTGCGGTGCTGCGCTGCCGCTGCTGCGCTACGCTGCTCCTGAGTTGCGGCTGCCGCTGCGCTGCACTGTTGCACTATTGCTACAGCAGCCGCGGCTGCTGCTACTGCTGCCGCAGCCGCAACTGCTACTGGCTGTTGCGGCTGCCGCCAAGGCCTCGACTGCTGGTGCTCCGGTAGCCGCCACTACCGCGGCAGCTGCAGCCGCAGCTACTCCCTTCTGCCACCGCCGCTACTGCTTTTGCGGCTGAAGTTACGGCCACGTCTGCTGTGTCTGCTGTGGTAGTGAGTGGAGAGTCCGCGATCGCTCTTGTCGCGGTTGTCGTGGCCGCGTCTACTGCTGCATGGTGGTGGCCCCCCCTCACAAGACCCGTTGCTGCTGCGGTGGGCTGTGCCGCCGCTGCCACTCAGGGCTGCTGCTGCTGTCGCTCACTGCTGCTGCAAACACTGCGTCTCTACTGCGCAGCTGTGCAAGCTCTGGCTCGCCGCTCTGATACCATAAGAAGATTCACCACAGCTTCCTAGCAACGCTGTTGCTAACGTGGCGACATAGACCGGTCAGCTTAACGCACTAGCATGCAAGCGGGTGCGAGAACAGTAAGGGTCAGGCTAGGAGAGACAAGATAAGTCTCAGAAGCTGCATTATAGTGAATGTGCAGAGAGAGGTGAAAAATGACAGGTCCACAGCATGAATAGCCGCCGCGGCTCACAGCGGGTGGCGCATGCGGCGGCACCTGTCGGTCCTGAACCGGCCCAAAACCACTGTTTTGGCCATAACTCTGCGCACAGGCGTCCAAACGGAGCGCCGTCTGATCCTACGGATGCAAGACAAAAAGACGGACACAACGACTGGTCACACGCCTATGTCTGGCAGCAGCCGGAGAGTGTAAGAAAACAAACATGCAAATCAGCCTGGCAGGGCTGTCCACCGAGAAAATCCTGAANGCCGCGGCTCACAGCGGGTGGCGCATGCGGCGGCACCTGTCGGTCCTGAACCGGCCCAAAACCACTGTTTTGGCCATAACTCTGCGCACAGGCGTCCAAACGGAGCGCCGTCTGATCCTACGGATGCAAGACAAAAAGACGGACACAACGACTGGTCACACGCCTATGTCTGGCAGCAGCCGGAGAGTGTAAGAAAACAAACAAACAAATCAGCCTGGCAGGGCTGTCCACCGAGAAAATCCTGAAGGTCTCCAAACGCAGTCCGTAGGTCGTGGCAACCCTCTGGTACATCAGGTAGGCTACCAGGCTGCCTCCAGCAAGTGGAGCACCACCTCAGGGGACTCCGTCTCCAGCTGGGTCCGCCTCAGGGATCTGCACGAGCATGGACACAACCGAGTGGTCACAACCAACTGTACAACTGTATATGACTGACAGCATCACAACACGTGCGCCAATCTCGCACCCCCCCCCTTGTTTGACAAAGCCCCTACTTACACTACAAGGTTTGCGTTTTATTTTTCTACTTGTCTTGGCATCTTCCGCGCCCCGCGGTAGCGGGGCCCGGCAGATTCCCTTTTCTATATCACAGCGTGCATCGCATGTCGCAAACCCCCTCAAAGCCTTGACAAATCCCCTAGTTAAAAATGGGGGGTTTGGCGGGGTCATCACGAGCTCGCAGGGAGGTTTTGCTGCGGAACTCCTCCTGTGAGCTCTCGATGACGGGCAAAGTTTAACGTTGTCCTCGAAATCAAAATCCATGTCAAATCCGTTGAATACATGAAGTGTATGACAGCCGTGCCCATTTTTGCTCGAAGAACGACAAACATGGGCATCGCTGTTATGTCGTTAAAACTATGGACATCACTTCTTTATCTAGCGAAACGATGGGCATATTAGAAGTCCGTCCTTGCTATCTATTGCATGGGTATTGGAAGTAATAAACTCAATGGACATAACTTTAACGTTAGCAAAGTACTACGTCTCTCTAGACATCCACGAAAAAGCACTTTTATTCAAACCTACTGCATCCAACCACTTTGGATCCAGGACACTGCACAACCAGAGCAACTGGTACACCTCACATCCACATCCTTACCATCCCTCATAGGGTAATGCATCAAAGAAAACTTTCTCATCCTCTTCATGTGGGTCGACCCCTTTGTCTTCATCGTCTTCTTCTTCTTCGCAAAAAACGTCTCCTGGGTGCACGTCATCTGATTTTCCTTCACTTGTAGAGCCATCCATTAGAGATCCATCAATGTATGTTACTGTACACTGGAACATGCCTACATATCTCATAGTTCGTGGCAGGAACAAGTAGGAATGAAGTGTCTACCGCACCAATGTTGTCAATAACACTGGAGGCCGCCAACCGCTCTTGGTATTTCTACCAAGATAACATATCGCCCTTGAACGAGGGATCCACAGTTTAGGTTAGTTCAGTTTGCAACATCACAAAGTCCACATAAAGGTCTTTAGTGTGTACCCTTGGTTGGACACCCTGTGAGGAGTCTCGAAGGCAAGAATTGTAAATGGATGCATACAAGGTACAGAATTTTGTACTTGCAGAGCTTTGCTAATGCTTCTACTTGCACTAGCTCCACAGGAGCCAACCTCAGCCTACAGTCCTACTTGGCGCGTCCTAAGACCGCCAAGTGTCATCCTCAAGCGAGGCTCCAGTAAGCTTCCTAGAAGCTTCCTGTCCCATTCTGGGCCACAAAGAAAAATGCGGCCGTCGCGTGGTTTGAGCCCACGACCCATGAGCATCGCCACATGTCCCAACTAGGCCACAATGTTGTGTTTCCTATGATGATCTCCAGGGGACATACCCATTATGGACAGTGCATTGCTGGCCTATCTCAGAACAAACCAAGGGGACATACTCCATAGAGTAGTGCATGCCTTGTCTTTCCATGCAACCAGCTAGCTAGCCAGTGGACAACATGCATACCATTCAACAAATCTCTCCCTTGCACCTCTGTCCATCTGTTGCTCACTGGGCTCCATCAATGCCTTGGGGCTCACCCTTCCTCTGCCGCACTCCTCATGTTGAATCCACAAATGCCTGCAGAGTGCAAGTCGCTCTCCATCGACTTGGTCATGGGGTAAGCAAGCATGCTCTTGGTTCCGCAGTACTACAAGCCCACCACCTTCTTCATGACCAAGTCACGCGAGTAGTGGTAGCGTATTTTGATGTGCTTTGTTTGTAAGGAGATGATCTCATCTTCAGCGATCAAGATGGCGCTCATGGTGTCGACGCGTATGACCGTGGAGTCCTTCTGTGGCACTGTCATTTCGCCAAGCAGGCTATGCAGCCATTGAGTCTCCTTGCACAACTCAGACATAGCAACGTACTTTGCCTCAGCCGTGGACATATAAACAAAGTCTTACTCCCCGTTGGCCCATAATGGCAGCGCCATTCAAGATGCACACGTATCCAGAGGTGGATTTCCGGTCGTCAAGATTTCCTCCCCGGTATGCGTTGGTGTAGCACTTCACGCTGAGGGAATCCGTACCTTCTTGGCCTCCAAGGATGAGGGCCATGTGACGTGTCTTCTACAGGTAGCGCAAGATGCGCCTGACTGCCTGCCAATGTTGTGGCCCTGGGTTGGCCACAAACGCGCTGATTAGTCCCACGGTATACTAGATGTTCGGACAAGTACCTACCATGGCGTACATGATGCTACCCATGGCAGACTAGTAGAGGATATCTTGCATCTCCCTTCGTTTTGTTACATTGCTTGGCGGTATTGAGGCCTTCAGTTTGCATCGATTGTCATTGGGCTACCAACAGGTTTGCAGTCGTCCATGTGATAACGATTTAGTACCTCGCTGGTGTATTTGGTTCGGTTCAGTTCGATGATGCCTATTGCTTGGTTGCGGTGGACGACGAATCCGAGGTAGTACTTGACAGGACCCATGTCCTTCATTTTGAACCTTTTGCTGAGGTCAGACTGTAACTCAACCAGCAGCTTGAACGAAGAAGAGCAGATCATTAGATCATCCACATATAGTGTGACAAGCATCAGCCCACTCCCATCATCGTGCACACACATGCTTGTGTCTTTTTTTGCAATGCGCGAGGAGAGACTAGTCAAGAAACAGTCCATCTCTTAGCACCATGTCCCTGGGGCACGTTTCAGCCTGTGGAGCACTTTCACCAACTTACACACCTTGCCCTTGGGAGGTTTGAGACCTTTCAACACCTCCATCAGCACTTCCTTGTCAAGCTTCCCACAAATGAAAGGTGTCGTGACGTCCATTTGGTGTATCTCTAGGTTCTTTGTGGCTACGATGGCAAGGAGAGAGTGCATGGAGGCACAGGTCATGACGGGCGTGAACGATTCGTGGTACTTAGAGCCCAAGCATTGAGAAAACCCCTTTGCCACTACCCTTGCCTTGAACTTTTCAATTTTACCGTCTTGCTTCTTCGTCACTCGGAGGACCAACTTGGATACCACCATGTGGGCCTTGTCGGGTCTATCCACCAGCACCCACGTGCCATTCTCGTTGTCCACTGCCTCCTTCCACTTGACCACACCCGGTCCATTCATCGCCTCCGCCACTGTGGATGGCTCTCCCTGAGCCATGAACAACCAACTAAGGTCGGTCCTATTGTCCTACCATCGCAAAGGTGTTTTCTTTGGTTGCAAACTATGTTAGGGTGTTGGTGTGGCTTCCTACTTTGTTGCTGGTGCTACCACAAGTGTTGGTGTGTCATCGTTGTCGTCGTTGTCAAAAGTGTCATCAAACTCCAAGTCAGACTTGGAAGCCCTGGACGCCTTGGTATCTGCATTAACAGCAAATGTTGCATCATCCTGCGTAGCTGCTCTCCCATTCCCACCACTTGCTGGCAAAGCAAGCCAGTTCTTGGATGCTTGGTCTCTGAACTCAAGCAACACTATCCACTCTCTTGCATTGGAAGGGAGGATCGGGTCCAGTAGCTCTCCCTTTCCAAGGGTGCGTTCGTCAAACTCAACGTCGTGGCCTCGCAGGAGCTTGCCTGCTGCCTGGTCTCAAAGCCAATAGGCTTTGTGTGACGTGCCGCACCCAACCTTGAGGCACTTTTTGGAGCATGCATCCAACTTGCCTCCACCTTCTCCCGAGTGGATCTTCACCCATGGAGTTGACCCAAACACCTTAAGATGGGAGGCGTTGGGTTTCTTCCCCGACCATGCTTCTTGTGGAGTCTTCAGTTTCTTTTCTAGCTCCTTTCCACGCTTATGCAAGGCGGTTGCTGGTATGAGGTTCAAAAGGTAGTAGGCTATTGTTGCAGCTACACCCCAAAACTGAGGTGGGAGCTTGGCGTCGAAGAGCATGCTTCGCACCATGCCGAGTAGGGTATGGTTCATCCTCTCGGCTATGCCATTTCTTTGGGAATTACAAGGGTGGGTTTGCTTGTGGCGGATGCCATGATGCTTGAGCCAATGCTTGCATGCATTTTACTCACTCCCGTTGTTATTTCAGAGCATCTTCACCTTCTTGGACGTCTGCCGCTCAACCATGGCAATGAACTCTAGGAGCTTCTCCTTGACCTCTCCCTTTGTTTTGAGGAAGTAGATCCAAAACTTGCGGCTGTGGTCGTCGATGAAGGGCAGGAAGTACTTACTTCCTCTGTTAGACATCATGCAAAAGGGTTCGTACACATCATTGTGGATCATTTCCAAGACATTCTCTGCTCTCCCGAACAAATTCTTATTTGCCTTTGCCTGGAGGCATGGTTCACACAGCGCACATCTTTCTCCATGCTTCATGGTGCACCCTTCCATTCCGCAGACTACCTCTTGCTCCTACATCTATTGGCCACAGGGCCAAATCGCCGGTGCCACAGCTCAACGTCAGTGTCCTTGGTTGATGTGGCGGCCGCAGCGGTCGCCGGCGGTGCATCCTTTGGCTTCGGTGCCATTGTCTTGGTGGCACATGCCAGTCCTTCATCCAAAGCCTTAGTGACTTTGGTTTGAAGCACATAGAGGCCGTCGACTTTTGGAACTTGAAACATGAGGTTGTATTTGGTGTACAAGATTTTGATGTCCTCATTTTTCAGGGCCATGGATTCCTTGTTCATGAGCACCACTGTCATGTTGTTGTCAGTGATTTTTGAGATTGACAGTAGGTTTGCTGCAAAGGAGGACATGTACACCGCCTTTTGAAGATTGACCTCCTTCTCGGCACCGTTCACATTGAATGTGATCACCTTGTCCACTTTGCCCATGGCTTTGACGACGCCGCCGTTTGTGCACTTGATGCGCATGTCAGATTCGGCCACGGAGACAAATGCACCCTTCTCTTTTGAGGAGTGGTGGTTGGTGCTTGATTCAAGGGCAAATGCCCTTGGCTTAAGGATCCCTGCTCCCTTCATGGGCAACCCTTCAGCCATCATGTTGGTAAGCTCCTTCTTCTCCTTCCCACCGTTGTTCTCGTGTTTTTTCATAGGACAACAGCAGTCCCTAGCCCAGTTCCCAGCCTTGCTAGAATTGTGACAGTTGCTAGGATTCTTGGAGCTTTTCCCCCCACCATTGCCTTTTCCTCCACCGCCACCACTTCCGCTGTTGCCTTGACAGGAGCGAGAGCTTGCACTTTGTCCACCAGAGTGAGAGGCATTGGCTGAAATGTTTGCCTCACTGCCACTGCATCGCATGGACTCGTTGCAGACGTGTTCTGCAACAGCCTCATACGTAAGCTCTGCCTCCTCCCAATTGCCACATGCGGTGATCAAGGACCCCCAGATTTCCGGCATTGCCATGAGAAGGATTGTGGCGCGCATGTTGGAGTCAAGATTCCATTCTATTTACTGGATCTATTGTAGCATGCAGGTATCGATTCTCCTTTGCTCACCCTCACCGACATCAACCCATCAATGCGGGAAGATGACGTGTCGGTTTACCAGAGTATTTGGTTGATGCACACGTGAGAGTTTTGCACAGGCCTTGGCAGACGACGTGCATCCTGTGATGTGGGAGAGTTGAGTCTCATTTATTGACGTCACAAGTATGGCGAGAATCATGTTTTTCTTTGTTGTCCATGTCGCAAGGTCAGCTGCATGCGCGGTCACTGTCACATTGACGGGTGCTGTCCCAGTCCCTTTTAGGATGTTGAGGCAGCCACGCACGTTCATGAAAATCTCAAACTGCTAATTCCACAAGGGAAAACCTGTTCTCGTGAATTTGGACACACCCGTCTCAAGGCGGGCTTGAGTCTGATCCACCATTTTTGGGGATAGCTCTTCTTCTCTACTTTGCTGCTACTCTCCTTTGTTAAGGCTGATAAGGTTGATGAGGCTGCTAACTGCAACCTTTTGTCAAAGGTGTAGTTGGTTACATTGCATACCCATCCTGCGGATGATCTCCTAAGGCGATGGTGCCATCATGAGAAAATCGGAATCGGGGTCGTACTACCTGTTAAAGGGGTAGAGCTTTATCTCGTTGGGACTCGAGGCTCTTGTCCAACATGGACTGAGCTCTTCCTTGTCCCCTAGTCTGCCACGTGCCTGCACCCTACTTGAAGAAGCCGATAGAGCCGATGGAGGAGATTGGAACCGTCCGATCTTTGTGTCCCTGTTCTACCTGTGCGCCCGACAAGACCACGCGCAAGTCGGTCTTGGAAGCGTGCCTTAGAACCAGAATTGTGGGCCCATAACCCTATGTCAATGCTGTGGATAGCGGTGGTCTACAAAATGGGTCCCAACATGGGAGGCCGCCAACCGCTCTTGGTATTTCAACCAGGATAACAAATCACCCTCAATCGAGGGATCCACACTTTTGGTTCATTTAATTAGCAACCTCACGAAGTCCGCATGAAGGTCTTTAGCATCTACCCTTGGCTGGATACTCTGTGAGGGGTCTCAAAGGCAAGAACTATAAATGGATGCATGCAAGGTACAGACTTCTGTTCTTGTAGAGCTTTGCTAATGCTTCTGCTTGGAATGGCTGCATAGGAGCCAACCTCAACTTGTTGTCCTACTTGGCACGTCTTAAAACCGCCAATTTTCTTCCTCAAGGCAAGCTCTAGTAAGCTTCCTAGAAACTTCTTATCCTATTATGGGCCACAAAGATAAATGCATTTGTCGCGGGATTTGAGCCCGCGATCCATGAGCTTTGGCACCTATCCCATTGAGGCAAAAATGTTGTGTTTCCTATGATGATGTCTAGGGGAAAACCCCATTATTGGCACTGCATTCTTGACTTATCTCAGAATAGAACAAGAGGACATACTCCATATAGCAGTGCATGCATTGTCTTTCCGTGCAACCAGCTAGCTAGCTAGTGGACAAGGTGCATACTATTCAACAAATGTTACACCCACCCCCGAGAGGAAGACCACGGTCAATTCAAGTGGATCACATCAAGTAATGTTTGAGGTTCCTTGTCTAATTGCGTAGACGGAACAGACAGTTGATTGGAAGGGAATGAAATGACATTGGCAGAACTCTATCTGTAGTCATTTTTGGTTTCTGGTTGTGAATGACTTACAACACAAATGGAAATTGGTCATCATTCATTAAGAAGAATTTAGAGTTTGTGAAGCGGAGAAGTATTGAGCAGTTTTAAGTCTAAAAGAATCTGAGTTATACAAAACTACCAACCTAACTACACCCACATTAGAAAGTAGTCTAATGCAAGAGTGCAATCCGGGGCCACTTGTAATCTGACATGCACCTCCTCCATAGGATCTGGTCTTCAACACGCTCTGTAAAGCACACACGTGGATACAGAAAAGAGGGGGAAACACGACTTAGGACAATGTATTAAAAAGATGCATCCAGACATAGATGTGAGAATGCAAAGCGAGACACTAGAGGTTTATTTAGTGATACAAACTCACCACATGTTGAAAGAACAGTTGATGTTGTCCACGCCCATGTGGAAAGCCATCCATGCCTCCTCACAATCCTCTACATTGTCATGGTTGACCCCTTCATCCTCATTGGAGAAGGAGATGGGGTCGACTACCTCATCATGTTTGTCGACGCCTTTGTCTACTTCCTCCTCCTCCTCATCCCCCTCCTGCCCCTCCCCATCCTTATCCTCCTGTATCCCCTCGTTGTCCTCCTCCTCCCCTTCCTTGTCGTCGTCGTCGTCCTCCTCCCCCTCCTCGTCCAACTCTACCTCCTCTCCAGCAAGCAGGGAATCCTACGCCTCATCCCCGGAGTATCCCACGGCGTCCACGTTCGACCTACAGGACACCCTCATGCAACGTTGTGCCTCAAGCTGTGTGACACATGCGACTGTCATCTGCTTAAGAGTTGGGGCCTCCATGTTAGGATATGCACGACGCACATGTCCTTGCTTTCCATAGCGGGCACATATGTGCCACTTCTTCACCTTTGCATACCTTTCCAGTCTCACTTTGTCAGGATGCCCGCGGCCGTGACGTGGGCCACGCTACTTCCACTTTGGTTGAGCCAGCTTGCCAAGCCTCACCTTTGGCAAGGGGAACGGGGCATTATACGTGCGTTTATGGCTGAGGGTGAGGTAGCCAAAATCCACGTACGCCACTGGGTTTAGAGGAGTATGTAGCATGAGACTACAGGCATGCGGGCATGACACCCCATACTCACGCCACCTTCTACACGAGCACTCCTTGGTGCTGATGTTGACATTGCATGGAGTGTCATTTGGACGCACTACTGTGCCACTTGTACAGGGTCCCACCTCGTCCCCATCTAAGTCAAAGCTTTACTCCCAGATGCGGTCACAGTTGTTTGATACCTTTAAAAACAGATCCGGCGCGACGTGATCCTTAGCATCATGTGCCATCTTGCGGTGGATGTACCATCTTGCGGGTTATGTGCCAAAGTCTCTGCACAAAGACATGGAGGTTCATAAAGCAGAAGTATAGGTACATTTTTTGGAGCTCCACGAGCTTATCGTTGAGTGACTCCATGGCGTTGGTGGTGGTATCACCACCACAAGGTACAGAGCAGTAAAGCCTCCTCCATCGTTCTTCGGGGATGTCTGGCTCCCCATTACCACCCAGCAGGTAGTCCATGGCCCTTGGAGCCTCCTGGTACATCTCGGACGAGCAGGCATCCCAATCCTCCTGCGTTGTCATGTGCACCAGGTTCAAGAACTGGGAGCCCGACCTGCCCTGGCACCGGGACTGCATGTTTCTCATGAGGTGCCAGGTGTGGGAGGTGTACGTTGTACCGGGCATTTTGGCCCCCACCGTGTTTGCCAATCCTTTTCATGATCAGTGATGACTGTGGTTCCAACCTGTGCCGCGGTTAGGTATGCTACTCCCAAGAGCTTGCATAACCACATCCAGTTACACCTATCCTCTCCAAGCACCAAGGCGTACACCACGGGCATGGCGTTTTCGTTCACGTAAAGGGATTGCATGATCAGCAGGACTTGCTTGTGCCCATTCACAAGGGCGGTTCTGTCCTTGATAAGCACATGCCAAGTGTGCTCGAAACATCTGCAACAGGCTCTTGGTGCGACAAACACCCAGTTGAACACGCATGTTTTTCGGTCTTTCTGAGCCTTTGTGATGGCCAATGGGTCCATATTCATGGGCTGCATGAAAGAGCATACTTGACGAGATTAGAGAAGGACCGGAAACAAGACAAATGGGATGTAGAAGACCATGTAAACAAACCGGAAAAGAATGGAACGTACCTCATCAACGTATCAGGGAACATGCTCTACGAGTCCTCCTTCTTGCTGTACATCTTGCTGAATGTTATAGGATCCGGACATCTTGCTGAATATTGCACGAATGATCCACGAGCATTTGTTCGCGACAATCTACTTGTAGCGCACCACACGGCATGTGCGGTCGCTCTTCAGCCACCTTAGCGACATGCGTTTGTCAATCGCATACTCCTCCACAGCAGCTTTGCACGCGGCCATGGTCTCAAAGGATGAGCCGGGAAAGTTAAGTGTAGCCTTCCGCTTCTTTGGGGATGCAGAGTGTGGGGTCGGTTTGGCGATGTTGGGGGAGGTAGCCTTTGCCATGGCGTCGGCTGCCCTGGCCTCATTGTCGGACCCAAGGGACGGGCCCTAAGTCAACTGCACTTGACCACCTAGACAGAAAGACGGCGGTGTCCAAAGTCAAAAACGAAATGACAACAGTGTCCATGTTTTTCATTGTGCGAGCAAAAATGGGCACGACTGACATATGTTTCATGTGTTTAACAGATCTGACATGGATTTCAACTTTGAGGGCGAAGTCAAAATTCGCCCTTTGTTGCGAGCTCGTACGAGGGGTTTTCCGGTGAAACCTCCTTGTGAGCTTGCAATGACCTTGCCAAACCCCCCATTTAACTAGGGGGTTTGTTGAGAGTTTGGGGGGGTTTGCAGATGCGGCGCACGCTGTGATAGGAGAAAGGGTATCTGCCGGGCCCTGCTACCGCGGGGCCCGGCATGTGCCCGGGCAAGTAAGAAAAGAAAACCCAAATCCCACCCAGTGTAACCAGGGGGTTTTTTGGATAATGGGGAGGGGG